>NW_024121399.1:3110637-3135637 GCF_016745375.1 Pimephales promelas
TAAAACGCATCAGTGGAAAGATCGCCTCAATATATCCCCAGAGTTACAGAAAACAGTCCCTGAGGAGTTTCAGCACAAATCGAATGTTCAAAGTCTCACAAATGTGCATTTCTAAATCATTTCATCACGTAGCCATGTCAGAATATTTAATTCTATTATAATTAGTTCTTCCAGCATTATAAGTAATAATCAAGGCCGTGATTTTTATATATAATATATAAAATCTTATTTATTATATAAAGGAATTAAAGTTTTAAATATTATATAGAGGAATTATTATATAAAGTAATTAAATAATTAAATGATTTAAAGGAATTTTAGGGAATAAAGGAAAGAAAAACTGGAATTGTGTTTTGAACTATTTGCAAATAATATATTTATTTTAAATACGCACACATTCACTCTTAATTGTGTACCTTATATGTTAAAAACTGGTCTGCTAATGTTTCTGGTCATGTTTAGTTATGAATCACTTAAATTATTATAAATTATAGCCTACATTTTCAATTCAAAACAGCAAAAAGTGGAGTAACTTGCATTACTGGATATAATATTTCATAATACAGTTGAAGAGCTCTTTTCCAAAACGCTATAAATCCATTTCAATAGTTTTCAGGAAAACTACATTTTTTACCTAGACCCACACATTTTGTGAATATTCAAATTATCCTGTTTAAATGTTTTATTGGTTCAGTCTGAACATTTTGAACAATAATTATTAAATCAAACAACAATATTGTTAATGATAATTTAAAAGTTAATTTTATTTTTTTCAAAAACGCTATAAATCCATCCATTTTTTGTATCATTTTTAGTAAAGTCATTTTTAGTAAAGAGTCAAACCTCAAACAAATAGTACCAATTTCAACATATGCGTGAAAAAAAACGAATTATTAAAAATGATCAATATATGATAACGATATTCAAAAAAGGGATGGGCACCCCTCCAGCACATGCACACACACACAGGCTACATAACATGTGAGCAAAGCGGAGCAGCATGACGCTTAAATATAAGTTAAAAAAAACAAAAAAAACAAAATAAACATAAAATATACGTTTCACATTTGTTTTTAATAATATTACATTACTTATTTTTATTATTTCATCTATGTTGAGTAGGCTATGAAAAGGGAACCGCATGAGATGAGTAAGATAGGATCAAAATTCAAAAGCTGCCCAATATCGGAAAATATTTGGAGTGCGTCAGACATGATTTTGACCACTTATTAAGTTTTGTTTTGTAGAAAGCTTGTAAATTTCGTTTCATATAAATTGTATCTTCATTTTAATAAATGTTTCATCGACAAATTGACTGGATTAATACATTAGAAGTAAATATCAGACAATATAATCAGGACAGAGGCGCGCAGGTGAACCAGAGCGCGTCTCATAATATGAACCGAAACACCGCGATGCTTGCCTCACACAGGCCTGAGAACTAAGCTACAGAAAGCTTTAAATGTCTACTTTTAAACAAAACAATTAAAAAATAAAATAAATTGGCAACTCTCTGCGTATGTAGGCTAATTCGAAGTATGCGTTTCTCTATGCGCATTCACTGCGAAGATGGCGAGAAAGCATCATCAACTTTATCTTTGTTGCTGACACTGACAGAAAACACTAGTTTATTAATAAACAATTCAAATGTTTCATGCATAATCATTACTTTTTGCCGGTTCTTTGTGGCAAGCTTTATGCATACGTTGAGATGCGGAATATGCAATTAAAAACGCTCATATGGTTTCTCTCCCATTTAATTAAATCAATATATGTGATTACTGATAATACAAATGGCTTAAATGATCTACTACTAGTCGACTAGAAAACTAGGACTCATTTTGAGGAATAAATGAACATAATAAACCTCTGTTCAGAGTGCCGCCGTGCTGGATTGTGTAGAGCGCTCATTGAATTTGAGGATTTATCGTGTTTAGGCTAAAAACAGGGCTGGCGCTTATCGCGGCTTGGAAAGAAACTGTATCTTGCAGTACATTTTAAACAAGGAAATATAGCGATTTGGCATGAAACGTTGATGGAGCAGTGAAAGGGTTCTGTCCACAGCAGAATGACACGACAAACTCATTTTTTTTTTAAATGGCGTTTATCACGTTTTGGAAAAGAGCTCTTCAGTTGTCAAACGTTTAAAGGGATACTTTAGGATTTAGCATTACGCTTTGTATTAGTAGAAAACCTGTAGTATTTTCGAATTACCATGCTTCCCACCCTCATATCCCCTGTGACGAGAGATTTATGTATTTTTTGTCTGGGAAAAATCCTCCAATGGCACACAAAAAATCGTCATTTTGCATCATCGGAGGATTTTTTGTCCAGAGACTAAAGACTACAGTCAGTAGTCGGGTCTGTCCTGCATGTTCTCAACCAGCCCATAGAGGGCGATCTCAATCGCAGAGTGTACACGTAGTGTCAGCCATCTTTTTTTGGATGCTAAGCTAGCTAAGCTAAGCAAGTCAACCTCCTCTAACTTAGCTACAGCCATTCAAAAGATAGCATGGCAACTGCAGATGCAGGAGACACATCAACAGAATGTGAACCTCTTGTGTGGAAGTTTTTTGTATTTCCATTTGAGTTACGTTGACAATGTTCGCGCTTCAAAAAAGCCACAGTTTGCAGACATCTCAAGTCTCGCGGAAGTGCCGAGACTGAGTCTCCCGCATATTGATAGCGGCTCCCTGATGCACGCAAATCAGTTAAAAAGTCAGCGAGAAAGAGCGAGCGTGCATACCGAGACAGCGAGGGAGCGAGAGCATCCTGATTGGCCGATTGATGAAAATCAAGAATCGAACCGTGACCTTAGAATCGAAAATGTAATCGAATCGAAGATTTGGAGAATAGTGATACCCCTAGTTTCAAACTAACTGAATTAATTCCGATTGGTGAATCTGAATGTAAAGTTTACATGAACGCTAAACAAATGATCGGTTGATGTACGTTTTAACTAGGGGTGCACGATATATCGGCCATCATATCGGTATCGGCCGATATTTGCTCATTTTAATGGTATCGTTATCAGCCCGATAATAAAATTCGGCTGATGTATTGAATCTGAGAAATAATGAATAATTTCCTTCAACACTTGAGATGCGCACTGTTCAACATGATTGATCTTAATTGCTTGAAATACGATTCGAATCAAAAAGGAAAATATAGTTAAATGTGCTGTCATATCGGCTACGTGAAATTATAACATTAAAACTGTGAAAAATTATAACATAATAATTGTGTTAGGGCACGGATTTTAATTGTGAGACTTTTGTTTTCGCAATCAGGCTTTCAAAAATTATATAAAAATTGGATTTAGATTTATCGGCCGATATATCGGTTATCGGCTTTCAAATATAAACAATTATCGGTTATCGGTATCGGCCAAAATGTTCACATCGGTGCATCCCTAGTTTAAACATTGCTAAGAAAATTCCTGCTCCTCCGTGAGAGATACGAGACCGGTGCGTCTCACAGATGTCACTCATCGGTAATCACGCCACCGCTCTCCCGCGGCCCTCACTCGTCCCGCTCGCCACAGTAAACATAATGAACGGCGACTGTAGAACGCAAAAGCCGAATCCCGGACATTTTGGGCGATCTCGAACCACATTTTCGCACAGACTCATCACAGAGACTCACTTGTAGCCTAGACTTGTTGTTTAACTAATGCGCTCTGTTACCAGTAGGCGTGGCCTCCAAGGGCAGCGAACCAAGTGCATTCTGGGAGTTGTTGTCTTTTATCCACATAAGCCAAAAATACATTTTCTGGCTTTTCTCAGTCTAGAAAGCTCCAAATTTAAAAATAATTTCACATTTCTTCTACATAAATGACCCATTTTAAATACACATTCATCTTCCCAGAGGTGAAGTATGCCTTTAAATACCAGTACCTCCCAGTCTTGGCTCTGTGAACAGTAAACCCCACCATCTTTGATTTGATTGTCCATCTCAATTGTTTTGGCATTCATTTAATTTTTCTCCTTTTTTCCATCGCATATCAGCTTGGAGAGGCGTTACTGTTTCATACTGTACTTCAATACACAGAGGTACAAGTAGTACAGTATCTCCCACTAATAAAGCATAAATAGCATCTAACAACTATTTACACTTACTGCAAAGAAAATACTGCATTTTGCACTTTGTGTAAATAGCATCTGTCGCTATTTGTGTCTCGCTATAAGTATAAATGGCATTTAACGCTATTGCAAATAGCCTCTGCCATAGTGTTTCTCTTGTGAGAACAATTCTCCCCAATCTGTACCCTGAACTTGTTCATTATCGCAGAGACAAAAGGTGACCTCAGATCAGTTTAGGTTGGCACTGGATCTCACCCACAGGAATTCCCCTCCCACTCACTGAAGTCATGGGAGTTTGACCGCTGGCACTCAACACACTTGCCTTCGCTCTCAAACAATCCTCAAATAACACACCTGGTCAAGGGCTGCACTGCACTGGAACGGATGGACCACGTTGGTCAATTATTAAAAATGAACATCATTAAATTGAAATTCACTAGCATTCATTACAGCATTAAATGAAATCCGGAGGCTTTTTAAGCAGTAAATCAATTTCTGAGCTATCTCAACATAAATGAGCAGTCGTTGGACAGCACCCGCTGTGACTAAGAAACAGCTCTGAACTATTTCATTTTCAAACGTGAACCACGGAGCGACCTTGCATTAGTGTGTTCCCTGGTGTTATGTGGTGCCGGCACAGCTTGTGAAGACTATTAGTTTCTTTTCAGACACATCATAAGAGCACAAACAGTCTCTGAATATCAGGCTGGTCAGCCGTTTGAATATAATGATCTGGGTTACTCTTTAACTTAAATCAAAGGTACGCTGCTCCTGAAAAGAAATAAGGAAATATCATCAGTCTTTCCCATAACATATTAAAAGCGGTTTTACATAGCTATGCGCAAATTAATAAGACATGGCGGTAATAGGCATATGTCAAGAAAAATTGAAGACCGGAAGTAAGGTTGCAAAGGGGCGGAAAATTTCCGGTAAATTTCCATGGGAAGTTAAGCTGGGGAATTTTGGAAATATTCCATATTAGAACATTTGATGGTGCACGTGGCATTTTTCTGTAAAATAATCTTGTAAGAATACTAATGCAATGCAAGAGCTTGTAAGAAATAAGAATACTACTAATGCAATGGCATGAACAGATACATAAATAATAAGACTAGCTAAACAACTGGAATGATCTTGAAAACATATTGCATTGCGATATTTTATTTTTCCACGATATATATTGCGATATAAAAACAATTTCTCCAGATGACTTGAATAGCTCTATTTGGAAAGAAGTGAATCATTCTAGAATGACTGGGGTGGTTTTGTCATGAAGTAAATGTGTGTGTAGTGTGTATAATTAATTTGTATATATAAATACACACACATGCATGTATATATTTAAGAAATATTTGCATGTATATATTTATACATAATTAATATTATATAAAATATAAATATTTGATATATTAATAGCACATTTTTCTTAAATATACACATGCATGTGTGGGTATTTTTATATACAAATTAATTATACACACTACACACACATATATTATGTAAAGATAAACTTTTATTTTGGATGCGATTAATCGTTGCCCATCCCTATAACAGATCATTACGTTTCTTTAAGTTTTTCAAAATCCTAAAACATTCTGGATTAATCCAGTTGGTTTTACCAAGGGCTTACAAATTTACAGTGAGACATCTCAAAACCCACTGTGAAACATGGATGAATTAAGGGTTAAAAGTGATCCATGAAGTGTGAAAGCTCCTTAATGGTATAATAACTCAGGAATACAGCTGCAGCCTTGAGCATAAAGCTTTATCTGCTGCGAGGATGTTGTAATGTGGTTAACATGCTGCTTTATGTGTGTGTGGGTGGCTGAGACTTAACAGTATGCGAAGAAACAGATCATTTTTGTGCTTGTGCAAACCGTGTACAAATGATTAAGTGCTTCTTTTTTCTTTCATGCGTCATACTATACTCTCTTGAGCAAATGCTCACTTAGCCATGCAGTATGAGGAACTAATTGTCTAAAGCCCACAAGCACAGACCAATTAAGCAAACGTCCAGCATGCCTGTCAAGCATCATGCTTTGAGATACAGCTCGTTCCTTTCCACAGGCCTCAGGTCAGTTCTGATCTAATCGACTTTGCGAGCCACTATTCTGCCAGGTCACCAGACACCGGCACAGAGTTACCACCCCTGGTTACCACGACAACAGTGCAACACACCGTGTGATTGAGAAGAGAATGTCAGAGAGTGGCTTCTTTGTTGGTCACGGAGACAACACTACAAGTAGAGCTCAAATGATCATGAATGGCCAAATGTTCCAAAGCAAGGCTGAGTGCTTGAAAACGGTGATTAGGAAGAAAGTCTCAATTAAAAATCATGGCTGGGTCATATTTCACCCCCAAAACCAAACGAAACTCAAGCCTGCTATTTTGAAGGACGTCAAGATGTTTTTTTGTCTCGCAAAAAAAAAGTCATATTATATATATACAACGCATAATAAAATACATTTTAAGTATGTAATAAACATATGTACAAAATTGCATAATGAAAATGTATTATGTATTGCTTTAAACTGCTTCAAGCTATAAATAGTTAGCATAGCTGGAGATTCCAATTCGAAGGGAACGAACATGTTCAGTTCGAAGGGCACTGCAAACGGCATAGGGAATAAGGGAACATCCAGTGTTGTAGTCGAGACCACCTCACTCGAGTCCGAGTCGACACCGAGACCAGAGAGAGTCGAGTCCGTGTCAAAACGGAGTCCATAGAGAGTCGAGTCCGAGTCGAGTCCGAGACCAGAGACGATCGAGTCCGAGTCGAGACCGAGACCACTGAGGGTTGATTACCTAATTTACTTTTATTTACTTAGAGAAATCCTTTTTTTTTTTTTACTGAATTTACTTAGAGTTTAAAAAATATGATCAGTTTAGGGTAAAAAGGCCACATAGTAGGTGGTGTTAAAAGTAATTTTATTACAATTGGTCATGCGCAGTTGCGCACTAGAAAATCGCCAATCACTGGGCGTGTCAATCAATTTAAAGAAATATTTTATTAACATACATTAATAATCATGAAAAATATTTTTAATTGAACTCGAGTGGACTCGGGAATAATTCCGAGTCCTAAAAAAAAAAAATGTTCGAGTACGAGTCAATTCCGAGTCCAAATGGACACGAGTCCATGACAAGTACAAGACCATTAAAATATGGTCTCGAGACCGAGTCCGAGTCTCGAGTACTACAACACTGGAAACATCGATACATCACTTCACAGGAAGTCAGTGAAGTCCACTTCAACTGATATACCGTGTTCAGGGAGTGGGGAGCAGTGAACACTGCGTAGGGACCCTGTTAAATGGAACGCACCTACAGTATGTAGTTCTATGTCTGTTCAGTTTCATTGTGTTTTGGTTCTTTTTTCTTCCTTGTGCTAATTAGTTTCCATAGTTCTTTATTGTAATGAGGTTAGATGTTGTGGGAAGGAGGAGGCGGGAACCGGTGAACATTTAACAACTTAATAATAAAATAAACCAGTACAAAATGAAAGTAAAGACAGCAGCCCCTCACGGACGACTGCCGTCACATTTAACAAAACACGACATAAAATCCAGACCTAGCCTCTCTCATCCTTCACTGTCGTCGCTCCTCCGTGAGAGATACAAGACTTGTGCGTCTCGCAGCTATCGCTCATTATCAAATCACACCACTCGTCCTGCTCACCACACTAATTCAATTCCACACCTGTTCTGTTTTACCATGATTACTCTCCCCATGTATTTAAGCCCTGCGTTTCCTCAGTTCTGTGTTCGGTCTATAGTTTGATACAGTTACCATCTTTATCATTGGTCACAAACAAAATAAAACTTAATAACGATTGAATATTCGCCAGGTAAGAGTTCTAAACGCTTTTGATGTTCAATTTTACATCAGGAAAGCCATCTTCATATCATGCCTAGGGGAAGACAGCAGCTTGGACTGTAAACACGTAATGAGATTCTAGTCCCTCCTGCAGCGCGACGAACACATTACTGTCTGTCGAACTGAGGCCCGTGCCCCCTCAGATTTTTTTTAGAGACAATGGATTTTAAATGTGAAAAATATCAAAGCTACTTCCATAAAATGAACTCCCACTGGTGCCTCTTTAAAAAAAAGAGAGAGAGAGAGAGACAGCGAGAGGAATAAAAAGGTGCATGACGCTCCAGGTTTGCCATCTGTGCTCTCAATTCTTCTTCTTTTCGCATTACAAAGCCATTTCTTTCCTTCTTCCACCCTCATTTTCATTCCTCCCACTCTTTTACACTCCGCTCCAATCATTTTTTGTTCTTCCATCCTTTTCTCTCTCTTATCAATGTGGATGATTAGAGCCACACATGTTGTGTCTTTTGTGTTGGACATAATCACCTGACACTGGCTGACAAGGATCTAACAGCACTGCAATCCCCAATCACCATCTCAAGCTTTAAAGCGGCCATCTGGACCGCCTAAAGCACAGGATATGCAGTAAATGTTCCAGCAAACTGCTATAATTCATCTCGGAACATTTTCAATAGACCCAAAGGCTCTTGTGATTCTGTTGCTGTTGAGACAGAAGACCTGTGGCAACAGCCAATGTTAACCCTCTGGGGTTGTTCGTTTCAGAGTCGCACTCGGGGTGTTCGGGTCCAAATGGACCCAAAGGGCGGGATTCATATTTAAAAAAAAAAAAAAAAAATCATGATTTTTTTATTTTATTCATTTTTATAATATTTTTTCTTTTCTTTTTTTGGTGTTTTGAGAAAATTTCAAAAATAAAAAAAATTATAATTAGTATTAATGCAACAATTATGACAACATTTTCCCCCATTGAACATAATAGAAATATATATATATATATATTTTTAAAAGCTGTATTTCATTTTAGAGTCAAGCCTAAGCCTCATAAAAGCAATTTTTGAAATGAGATGGGTGCCATATTGGTGGACAAACTGAGCATTTTAATAATGCAAAACACATGTATAATCAGAATTTTTTGGTGTGTGTGTGTGTGTGTCTGTTTTGCACTCTTGATGTTTTATAGATTCACCCCTTCACTGTTGTGTGCTTTTTTTTCAAGATCGTGGCTGATTTGTAGATTGTACGCACAAAAAAACTCAGTATTTTCACATTTTTGCCAATTTCCCATTCATTTTCCATGCGGGTCCATTTGGACCCGAACACCCCAAGTGTGACTATTTTTTTTTTTACAACCACTTAGACTATTCACATCCTGTCCCCAATTTTTTTGGGTGTTCAAATACCAAATACCAACAAAGTCACCAAATTTCGGACCATTCCGAGGAAGCTGTGATTTAAAAAACATTTTTATTTAAATTCTTCGGGTCCGTTTGGGCCGAACAACCCCAGAGGGTTAAGTCAATGATTCATGACAACATAGTATTCTTTGCAGAAAAAATATTAAGCATAAGCATAAGATGGTTTAGCTGGTCTCAGCATGGATCAGCTAGTGTTTATAGCTGGTCTCAAAAGTGTTCAAAAGCATAACAGACCAGCCGAACAAGCAGCTTTTTAATTAATCTTCATCTGTTCATTAAATAAACTTGTAAAGTGCAGAAAATAATGAAGTTGATAATGAACACAATTTAAAGATTCTTTCCTGCATTTATTTTTGTTTCAAAACCTGGTGAGCTACATTGGCAGCTATTCAACAGACTATTAACTGAAATGAAACCTCAAAAATAGCACACACAAATGTTTTTTTTTAATTGGACTGATATATATTTATCAGTACTTTTGAGAATAAAGTGATTTTTTAGCAAACATTTCTCTTGTTTCCCCTTTATTGCTCATTGCAATCATAATTTTTCTGTTCTCTGTTTGGAACAGCACCTCATGCCCCATAATGCCTAGATAGGGAGCTATCTAGAGACCAGTCTATGGCAGAGACGAATTTATGATATGATATTTATGACAGTAACGTTAAATACAAGTACTCCACAGTGACTCTAGGGGTCGCTGTTTGACAAAAACGGAATTCCTGCATAGTGTGCCTTTAAACCTACTATAGCATTTGGGTTGGTCCTCATCCCTGCAGCACTCTATTAATATTACACAATATTATGGTGTGATGATGGCAATAGATGGTTCAGAGCTAAAACATATCGATCACATTAAAAGGTTAGGGGGAAAATAAATAAATTAGCAGTTATTAACTTTGCAAGTTTAATCTGGTGCGAGTATCAGGATTTTATGAAATATGATGGCATAAAGTATGGCATTTTAAGCAGCGCTTCACAAATGCAACATTCTCTGCATGAGCAGCAGCTGTACATGCTAATGTCACCAGTACGCCAGCGCTTTGAAGTCTCTCCAAAAGATCACAAACAGGGTTACAGGTGTGTCCTGCATAATGTGCTCTCCATTAGCATTTACAAGAACACAATAATTTCGCCATCTAAACATTACAAGCTGAAAACTGAAAATAATTTATGGCAAGTGCCCAAAATGAATCCTAAATGCATAAATAAATTATTATTATTGGAGTACCCATGCAGTTTAATTTAAACCTTCCTTTTCTCGTTAATAATTACAATCATGCAGTTATTTGAATTTCTATTCACTTTTTTTCTAAGTAAGTTTAAAGACATTTTTGATTCAGTTCTAGATGTTTGACCCTGGTTGTTGGGTAAGCTTACTTACTTTGGACATAACCTTATGATATATAAAGTGAACTCTTTAATAGTAATTTGTTTTTGTCCACATATTGCCTGGAAGTAATAAAAACTACATACATAAAATAAAACACATATTGCGGTAAGAACTGGCAGCTGTGGTTGCAAGAAATGTACATAAAAAAAATGCGGTACCAACATTTTAGGTTTTACAGATTTAACTTAAATTTACAGTAAAACACGCATTTCAGTAACTGATATTATGTTAATATACCAACCGATTGAAGTATTAAAATCGGTTTTGTAGGTTTGTAACACACTGATGACCACCAAAAACATACGGTGACGAGAAATTCGCATGATGAATCAGAGCTAATCACAAGCAGCTTTTCCACAATAATACTATATATATACATACATATATTTATATATACTTATACATATATTTATAATATATTATATTATAAACAGTTATTTCAATTAAAATGCATAAATGTCATGAAGGGAATTCTTGTCAATTAATTTTTCACTATAAATTATACAATGACTTTTTTTTTTTTACCAAAACCTGTAAATTTAAAATGCAACGTTAGATCTATTACTGTTAGTTTTTACTAACGTTAAAATCAGGGTTATTTTAAAGCTTTCCTGAGCCATCCTGTTGCTGCCTCCTGCACTGCACTTAAACATCTGCCAATGATGCATTCGTGTGCTGACAGCCAGCAATTTCCCCCCCAAAAGCCAGGTATGAAGAAAAGACAATTTAATTTGATTATACACACAAAAAGACACCAACTGCTGTAATATCCACAAATTCAAGAGTCTGACACATACTCTCAGTTGAGGCAATCAATCAGTGTGATATAAACACAGCACTCAAACAGCTGCAGGGAAGTGTGTGAGAGCGTTCAGTGAGAGAGTGAAACACAGCGGATGACCGCTATCAAAGCTTACAGAGTATTAGATGACACATTTTCACATGCAACTACTTTATATTGTTGTCAAAATATGAGCATGGCTGTTATTCTGCCATAGAAAATGCAATAATTATTCAAATCTTTGCTGTTTTTATTTAAGTGACATGAGTGAATCAATCAAAAACTCCTTCCAAAGCCAGCGAGACTTTAATTCTCTGTGGAAAAGGACTTGATTTACTCCGCAAAACCTATTTTTTTCTTGAAGTCAACAATTTGCTGAGTGTTAATTTTGGACCCTGTTAACGCTGAAAGCTGCAATTCAGGACTTCATATGGACTGTGAAATCCATTTATTCATTTATGTAATGAATACTATTTCATTAAATATCTGGTCAGTTGATTCACGTATTTTTGTAAAAAAAAAAAAGTATATATACTCTATATATATACAGTATATATATATATTAATATAGGTTCAAAACAGACTTTTGCTTTGCTTTTTCAGTTAAAATGCTGTATAAAGCTGAATATTAAAGCAGTGATATAACTTCAATGTGTGCTTATATGTAAGATACACTGGTTTATTAAATATATTTCATTTGTTTTCACAGGGTTAATAGTTACACTCTTGCTTTGGGTATCGTTTCTCTATCTCTCCTGACTGCTTTGTCGGACAAAATGGCGGATGGCGAAGTATGATTGGTCAGATCACCTGTCAATCAAGCTCCCTGCGAAGGGTCAATGAAAACGCTGTCTCTTACCTCCTCAAGTGCCCATAAGGAGTCTACAAGAGGCTTGATCTTCTTTTGGTCGTAGAGGGACAGAAGTTTTCGCACCGCTGTCTTGACTCGGCTGCATCCGCCCTGCTTGAAGAGGAGGTTAAGGAGCGAGAAGCCAGCAATGACTTTATTCTCCTCATAGAGTTTGATAGGGTTCACCTTCTCAACCTGCCACCACTGGGAGACAAAGAGCAATGACAAATGAGCACCAAACATCTTTGGACCAACACATTTTATGGAAAATAGATATCAAACTCCACTCACAGATTTAGCAAAACTGAAGAAGCTTTTTGTCTCTCCCGTCACCATGTTTGATGAACCTAAAAATAGAAATGATTTTTAACAGTGTACATATTTTTTTCTAGAAGGTTTCTTAAAGATGATGTATGTTCTTCTGTTTTTACTTTCTTCAGCCCTTTCCACGTAAAGCCTGACATATGAAATAATGGTAAAACTTTAATCGGTTAACTCCCTAAGTTAACACGAACTAAGAATGAACAATATTTCTACAGCATTTATAAATCTTTGTTAATATTCATTTCAACATTTACTAATACATTATTAAAATCAAAAGTTGTATTTGTTAACATTAGTTAATGCACTGTGAACTAACATGAACAAAAAATGAACAGTTGGATATTTATTAACAAAATTATTAAATACTGTAATAAATGGTTAGTTCATGTTAGTTAATACATTAACTAATGTTAACTAATGAACCTTACAGTAAAGTGTTGCCAAAATAATATTTTAGATGCTTTATAGAGTATATAATAATATGCTTTTTGTTGAGTATAATATACTCGAGGAGAAATTAAACAATTTTAGACCCAACCTGAAGAAAAATATGCAATTTGGTTCATATTTGGTTCAAGTTGTTAATATTTATATGGCCAAGTAAGATTAATATAATATAATATAATATAATATAATATAATATAATATAATATAATATAATATAATATAATATAATATAATATAATATAATATAATATAATATAATATAATAAAAAATAATATAATATAATATAATGATATAATAATATATAATATAATATATAAATATATAAATATATAATAATAAATATGCAATTTGGTTCATATTTGGTTCAAGTTGTTAATATTTATATGGCCAATTAAGATTAATATAATATAATATAATATAATTAGGGCTGTGCAAAAGTTAATTGTGATTAATCGCATCCAAAATAAAAGTCTGTGTTTACATAATATATTTGTGTGTGCTGTATATAATTATTTTGTATATATAAATACCTATGCATGCATGTATATATTTAAGAATTATTTGCGCTTAAATTCTGTATATATTTATAAATACATAATCCATATTATATAAATATAAATATTTCATATATGAATAACACATTTTCTTAAATATATACATGCATGTGTGTGTAATTTATATATACAAAATAATTATATACAGCACACACAAATATATTATGTAAACACAGACTTTTATTTTGGAGACGATTAATCGCAATTAATTTTTGCACAGCCCTAAATATAATATAATATAATATAATATAATATAATATAATATAATATAATATAATATAATATAACATAATATAATAATATGATATAATAATATATAATATAATATATAAATATATAATAATACAAATCAATATGATCTTTTTAACAGTATAATAGATTACTTACATAAAATGCTTATCAATATCAATGAAAGATTTTCAGCAAAAAGATATGCGAACCACGACCTGAAGGGGACGTTTTCAGAATGATACTAAAAGACCTTTTACTTGCTAAAAAGTATAAACTATCAATCAGATGACAGAAAGCATGTAGTAGATTGTGTGCAACAGGTTTTTCGGCAATGTTTTGATCGTGTTGATCATTTAGAGGCCTTAGAAATGTGCGTATCAAATATGATACAGGAGGCCTTATAGAGTTAAGCAGAGTTAACTATAAGTAACATGTTCATAGATTGAAGTGCGTCTCTGTGGATCTTTTAAAGGGATAGCTCACCCAATAATGAAAATTCTGTTCTCCCTCATGTCGACTGACGAAAGAAAGACATGGACATCTTGGATGACATGGGGGTGAGTAAATTATCAGCAAAAGTTTTTTTAAAAGTGAACTACTCCTTTAACTAACCAATGGCAGAATCAGGAAACATGCTTGAAAATAATCCTTATTTTTGCATGTGTAAGTGGCTCAGAAATTACGCACTTTAATTTGAATGGACATGAAACATTAAAAAGATTTGAGGCAATAAAACATGGCCCTATTACAGCTATGCCAAATGCCTATTATGAATAAGCTCCGCAGAATTATGATGGCTGATTCATTCATTTGGCAGTAATGTGTTTTTAAACCTAACTTTTACATCATCTCCGCTCCATGGCGTCCCTCCTAATTAAATAATCCTAATGGAGCAGAAAGCTAAGGGAATTGGTGGAATTAAAGTGGCAGGCAATATCTTTTATGTGAATTAACCTCAATTTGCTGTTGGCCTCACTTTGTGTGTCTTGTGTGACTTCTTTCAAATGAGGGTCAGGAGGTCACAAATGAACCTTTTGGACATCTTGCTCCATTTTGTTTTTGGCTTTTCCACCTCTACAGTCCATGGCCACAGCATGATGCAATAGTTACCCGTCACCGCAGTTTAATGCAGTATGCAAATGAGTGAATAACATGTTATATACAGTATTGTTCAATAAACAATTGGAAAATAGTGCATGAGGCAAATTAACCCTTGTGTAAAAGTTTTAAAAGATGTATTGAATATGCACTTGAAGTGTACTTCAAAACAATAAAGTATAATATAAATACAAATGTACTTGGATAGAGTACATTTTCATGAGCTTTTAAAAGGAACACTTTGTAATATTGTCAAATAATAGTATTTTTATTATGTTTATTATTATGTTTCAATAATCTTTTGCCATATTTTGATGTGTTAAGGTGTTATAATTTAGGTGTTATAATTTAACTGTAGTGTGTTTTTACATTACTGTACATTTAAGTTAATACATTTTAAATGCACTAAATTGTAACTTTTCAAATGTACCATTTTCAATGCGTGATTACAAATATATTTCAATACACGACATACAGGATTAAAAAGAACTGACATTAAGTTATATTTAGTTCTATAAAGGCTTTGTACTTAGATGTACTTTTAAACTTAAAAAGTTTGAAATTAAAACTAGAATACATTTTAATGTAATTGTAAGTAACATGCATTGTCTGAATTTTGTGGAAACATTACATTAATTCGTATGTTGTACATTCCATTAAAGTATATTATTTCTGTAAAAAGTCCAATTTTTTTTAAAGTATGATTAAATGTATTTATTTTTCATAGAGGTACTTTTTTGTCCTTTTATAGATTTATAGCCCGTGGTCACTGATTTCTTTTAATAAGAAAAAGAGAAGCAAGAACATTCTTCAAAACAGAAAGTCAAAACTGATTAATGATGATAGTGTCCCTTTAAATCATTTTTTATATCCTCAAAATGTTTCATTAAAGGAGTAATTCACTTAAAAAAAACTTTTGCTGATAATTTACTCACCCCCATGTCATCAAAGATGTCCATGTCTTTCTTTCTTCAGTCGAAAAGAAATGAAGGGTTTTGATGAAAACATATAATGGACTTCATTGGGAACCAAACGGTTCAAGGTCCAAAAGAGAGTTTCAGTGCAGCTTTAAAGAGCTTTAAACGATTCCAGACGATGAATAAGGGTCTAATAAAGCAAAACGATCGGGCATTTCAAAACTAAATAAATAACAAAGCCTTGCTCTGTACTCTGTGATGCGTGTTCATGACTCTCCTGTTCAAACTCGTTCATCAAAATGAACAAATCTTTTTTCGAGTCATTTGGTTATTTATTTTTGAAATGACCGATCGTTTTGCTAGATAAGACCCTTATTCATTGTCTGAAATCGTTTAAAGCCCTTTGAAGCTGCACTGAAACTCTCATTTGGACCTTGAACCGTTTGGTTCCCATTGAAGTCCATTATATGGAGAAAAATCTTGTAATGTTTTCATCAAAAAACGTAATTTCTTTTCAACTGAAGAAAGAAAGACATGGACCTCTTGGATGACATGGGGGTGAGTAAATTAACAGCAAAAGTTTTTTTAATAGTGAACTAATCCTTTAATTCCATAGCTATGAGAATGCTCTTTCTCGGTGTGTACCAACCATACAGGATGTACGTTCCCATTGGCTTGAGCAAAGTTAGGCCTTTTCCTGTATTCTCTCCACACAAACAGTCCAATACAATATCTACTCCTTCTGGAGATATCCTGCAAGGGAAAAAAAACATCATTATTAACTTTGCTTAAATTGCTTAAATGAGACCCTTTTAATATCTGGAACCATAAAAATATATATATTCAGTGTCTTTTAGGAGAGCACAGATGATAAGGAATGGGAATGTCTTTATAAACATGGGCTCTACTGAGTTTCTGTCGTCATGGTGCCTGGACCGCCTACAAGGCTTAACCAGTAGGAGGTCTTGTGATGCTCGGGGTCCTGCCTATTGTGGAAGAGAGACCAACCTGAGACCAATTTAATTTTGCTTTCCCCCTGATCCTGAGAGGAATGTGGAACAACAGAGATGAAAAGAGTCCTAATCTCTCTCTCATACTCAATTTTCGTGAATTTGAAAGAAAGTACTGGTAATATAAGGTAACTACATGGGTTTAGGGATAGGGGCAGGGTTAGTACTACACTAATTTCACGTGATGGAGCTTGGGTTCCTCGCCTCCGTCGAAGCGTATCGAACCAAACCATGACACAAGTGCATCGTATCGAACCGAACCGTTACACCCCTAATTATAAGTAAAATTCAACCCGCCAAAGTGGCTGGTAGGAGTTACCGCATCACACGCCACTTTTTAAAAAAAAAAACGTATTTGATGGGTTGGCGGGTGTTAATGTCAAGCACTGATACTATCAGATGTGAGCAAAACTTGAACTGATTTGAACTTGATGACTCAAGCTGAATAATGACACTATTATCTTTTTAGAGCTGCTTTACAGCAGAATTTGCCTCATATTTGATGACGTTTGCACCATTATTTATTACAGTGCAGCTGCTTTGAAACAATCTATGTTGAATAAAGCGCTATATAAATAAAGGTGACCTACCATTACCCTACCATGCTATTTTTTTGTAAGGGAACCAATAAAAAAAAAAAATGGACACAAGATGCTCACCAAATAAGATCCACCATAGAAATTGTTAAGCACATATAAAATAATTAGCTCTGAATGAGTCGGTTGCTGCACATTTTCTGGCTTTGTGTGGTTGATCAGAAGGATGTACCAGTGCCCCTCCCCAAACTACAACACACTACTTTCAAATCTGCTGTGTGTTGCCATGGGGACTGGAGCCACGCAGGTCTAGAGGAGGAACTGGTGACGACTGCCATCTCAGACTTGCACTGGCCTCCCAGTATGACTCATTTAATTTATATTCTACGTACTGACACCAACAACGTTTGTGCTTACTTCTTAACTTCTGGAACGTAGTCAAGGTTTCTGTCAAAGAGATGAGTAACTGAATGCTTTATGGCTTCGTGTTTGAAGGGCGAGGCGGTGCCAAACACAGTGACGTTGGGGACAGTGGAACAAAGTTGAGCGACTGCTTGACCCTTATGTGGAAAAAGAGGACAAACGGAACGGAAAGTGATTAATGGTTTCTGTCACTCTCTTAAGATGCGTTTTGGTCGATCGGATCACAAGTGGACGACGCTAAATACAGGTGTAAACGGGGTCTGAAGCGTCTCAACCACTTCCAGAGGTAGAGGAAAACACATTAAACCGGATTGCTTTCGTAGTGTAAACGCTCATGTGATCGAATGTGTTTAAAGCGCCACAAAAGCGCGTCTTCTCTCCGTCTACTGATCTAATGCGTGAACATTATGGGAAGCGCACTAGCCAGACTGGTTTAAACTTTGTCGGCTGAAGACCCAAGCTTGGTTTAAAGATGAAAAACATACCAAACACAATGTTCTCTCACCATTCCTGACTTCTAACACACACTCAAAGCGTTCGGCTTGTCTTACAGCTGTCAGAGCAGAAACTAAAGCTGATGCTCTCCGTATGTTTTACCTCAGAAAACCCACATAAACTCGTTAGTCAGCTAGAAACAATAACTTTTTCTAAATATATACACCATATTACATATGCATTATAATCTTAATGTTCATCAATATTTAATGCATATTTGAATAAATCTGGCAAGTTTTTATATTTAAGTTATTATATTTCATATATTTTTCTTATTATAAAAATCAATAAAAGTGTAATTTAGGTGTTTGTATAGCTACAAAACAGTTCATTATTACCTTCATATTAGGCTAATGAAGCCTATAGGCTACAACTAGACTCCCATAGTTTACAGCATTAGATTTCCTTGAGAAAATTTGCCATTTATTTTAACTGATATCCAAAATAATCAATATTGAATCGAATTGGAATTGAAATCGAATCGAATTGCAAGCTTGTGAATCGAAATCGAATCGAATTGTGAAATTTGTGTCAATACCCAGCCCTACCAATCATTGCGTAGAGAGCGGCGTACGCCGCCTTTTGTGTGCGAACGCAACGTTTATAAATGAGGCCCGTGGTGTAAACAGGAATGTGTCTCTCTTGTCTGCTTGTGATCCGATCGACCAGAACGCATCTTCATACCAGCTGTAAACAGGGCTTTAGGGTGTGTTCACTCTTGTAGTTCGGTTCTCGTTTCATTTGGTCCGGACCAAAAAAGAAAATTATCCAGTAAGTCCTGGTTCACTTAGTGTTCACGTTGTCATTTTTAACACTAAACTTAAAGATAAAAATCAAGAAAACAGGATTTATGATGTATATTTTGCGACAGAATTTAACAAATATCCAAAACAATGCTGTGTGCTAAACGCTTTTGTTATATGTGCGTACATATGCTGGTATTCTGACCAGCTAGGAACTTGAAAAGCTTATAAAATGTGTAGAGGAATCAAAACAGCAGCAGGAATCCCTCTTTCTCTCTCACACACACACACACACACACACACACACACAAAGATCTGCTGAAAGGAGAAGTGGTTTTGATGCCTGTACCGAACTCTGATGTGCAGCATCGCAACTATGATGAGAAAAACAGTAGGGATGCACGATATATCGGCCAGCATATCGGTATCGGCCGATATTTGCTTATATATTAAAGACATTTGGCTGATATATTAAAGCTGATAAATAATGAATTATTTCCTTCAACACTTGAGATGCACACTGTTCAACATGATTGATCTTAATTGCTTGAAATATGATTGGAATCAAAAACGAAGTGCAAAGTGTGCTGTCAAATCGGCTACGTGAAATTATAATGAGAACATTACAATTGTGTTAGGGAACGGATTTTAATTGTGAGACTTTTGTTTTTGAAATCAGGCTTTCAAAAATTGTAGATTTATCGGCCGATATATCGGTTATCGGCTTTCAAATATAAAGAATTATCGGTTATCGGTATCGGCCAAAATGCTCATATCGGTGCATCCCTAAAAAACAGGTATGCTTGAGCATTTTGGCCTTTTTAGGGTCATGTTTAGGCTTGTTTAGATGTCTTTGGTTCGGATTGCATTCATATTTCAGTCCGAGCGCACTAGAGTACATTGGAAGGAAAGGTGCGTCTCGGTCCGCTTGATTGTTGCGCACCAGGGTTCGGATGGCAGCGTACACACTATTCAAATGAACCGCACCAACAGAGCATTCCCTCCAAAGTTCGTTTAATTAAAACCAAACCTGCCTAGTGTGAACACACCCTTAAACTCATTTTGATCATACTCCACCAAAAGCCATATAATGAAGCTGTAGATTTGCATTTGTTTAAAGGCCCGTTTACACCAATGATGATAACTCTGAATGTAAAAGAATAGCAGAGTCCACAACAGAACTACTACGATAACGGCACAGAGAAACTATATCGTTGGAATGAATCACTTTCAGAATGGATTTTTCCAGCTGATGAACAATAAAAACAATGCCAGCCAATCAGAATCCATCACACTTTAAAGAGCTCGAGCATTTAAAGCGGTAGACGACAAAACTGCAGTGCGCGCTTATAAACAGAACGATATCGTAGGCTGGTGTGGACGGTAGTATAGTTATAGTTATCGTTCTTAGTGTCCGCGGGCCTTAACAGCAATATAGGATAAGATATGTTTGTCCAAATTCCAATTTAAAGGGATAGTTCACTTTGAAATACATTTTTGGTATGTTTTATCTTACCTCAAGGGCATCCAAGATGTAGGTGTCTTTGTTTCCGCAGTAGTTTTAATTTTGATATTTTTAGGTCAAACCGTTCTTGTCTGTCAGTCGTATAATGGAGGTCTATGGTCACCACCTCAAAGAGCATGATTTAAAGTAACCTAACCTAAAACACGAAAGGAGCGGTTTGTGTGAGAAAACGAACAGTATTTATATCGTTTTTACCTCTTGTAACCACAGCCACGTCCAAGTGATCTGAGGGCGCGGGCACTTCGGTTTGCGCAAGCGCCGGAAAGAACCGGAAGTGATCTTTCGCGCAGTTGCGAAAAAAATTCAACGTTATCTGTTGATATATCGAAATCGTCTTCCATTGTGATTTCCTGTATATCTAAATATGTTTAGATCTTCACAGTGAAAGATAACACTTCCGAAATCTCTGTGTAAACAATGAGTGACGTACATACGCGAGAGATCACTTCCAGACTGAAGCACCCGCGCCCTCAGATCACTTGGCTGTGGTTACAAGATGTAAAAACGATATAAATACTGTTCGTTTTCTCACACAAACCGCTCGTTTCGTGTCTTAGGTCATCAATGTGTACTTACATTTACGATTCATTAAATCATGTTTAATTTGGACTTCTCTGTGCATGCTCTTTGAGGTGGTGACCATAGACCTCCATTATATGACTGACAGACAAGAACGGTTTGACCTAACAATATAAAAATTGAAACTACTGCGGAAACAAAGACACCTACATCTTGGATGCCCTTGAGGTAAGCTAAAACATACCAAAAATTAATTTCAAAGTGAACTATCCCTTTAAGTAAACATCAATATATGCTACTTCAAAGTTTCTTTACTAACCCCATCGCTCAAAGCAACAGACTTACCACCCCACCTCCTGCTGAGTGAACTAACACAGACATCCCCTCCTGGAGATTGGCCACTTCAAACAGCATCATGTAGGCAGCCACAAAGTTCATAGAGAAGGCAGCCGCCTCTGGGAATGTCATGTCGTCTGGGACCTTATACACGAAATCCAACGGTGTGCAAACCACCTCTGCCCAAGCATTGTAATTTACAAAGGCCATCACTCTGTCACCTATCTGAAAGAAGAAAACACACATTGTTAAACTCCATTACTGTTCAGTTTGAATGTGCTGATATTGGAAGTGTATAATGTCAGGGTTTATTCTTTTCCAATTCAAACAATGAATTATTTTTTCATGCCAGGTAACAAGTCGTTCCCACCACCCGAAGAACAATACATTCTAGATTGGAGCTCTATGATGTTCACAAAAAGTAAATAATGGCCATCATCACCGTCTGAAATTCTTGAATCAGTGCACAACTTTAAAACATTTCTGCACATACCTCAAAGCCTTGGGTGTTTTCTCCCATATTCTCTACAATCCCAGAACACTCAAATCCAGGCACAAGAGGTGTTTTTGGAGCATTGTCGATATTTCCTTGTCGTACCATTAGATCAAGAAAATTCAGTCCACTGTAAAATGAATTAAGATGTAATTTTCCAAGTCTAGTTCATTTTAATCATACACATAATATCAGAAAGTATGCTGAAATGGGCCTATTTTATCAAGTTCCCAACTCAAAATGAAAAAAAATATAATAATCATACACATATAGGATTATGTAAACAAACCTTTGTTAGATGTGATTTATCGATTTGACAACACACACAAAAAAAATTATATATAGGCTATATTATGTAAACAAACTTTTGTTAGATGTGATTTATCGATTTGACAGCACATTAAGCTACACACACACACACACATATGTGTGTGTGTGTGTGTGTGTGTATATATATATATATATATATAGTTTTTAATCAAATAATTTTAATTAATTTTAATATAGTTTTATAATTCAATCACCCACGAAAAGGCTACACTATTTGATTGTTCTATAAGCCGTGAAGCACAAGAACCAACCAGATGGGTTACAAACCTGCTAAATAATGTTTTGTGTATCATTAAAACAAAGTCTACCTTATAAAAGTGTATTTTTTCCACCTTTTATAGTCTGTGTGGTTTGAAATCTCTGTCAGAGGCAACAAAACACGCGTAGGCTACAGGAAAAACGGATTTATATCTGCAACTAACCTCCAAAACCACCGAGATTTATATCATGAACTGCTTTAAATCCTAGATAAAGAACTAATATGGATTCTAGGTGAAGCACCTGTTCTTCTTGCTGCTAGTTGCAACATGTTGCTGCGGTTGCCAGTCGCTCGGAGTCTCAGATGTGATGTGGCATTTGGACCAAAATAAATAAATAAATGACCATTTAAGCAGAAATATTTACCATGCTTTCACGCGAATTTTGACTTCTCCTTCTTGAGGCTCTGGCATTGGTTTCTTGGTGACTTTGAGTTTGTTTAGACCACCAAAGCCCGTCAGCACAACAGCCCGCATTTCTTTCGGATCTATTACCGGAGAAACGGGATTCTCAGGCTCCTTCTGGTCCATCATTTGGTCGGTTTCTTCCGCAATCTCCGTCCCCTCCTTTGCCATGTCTGAAGATGATGTGAACCGCTGCTGAAACCCAACTGGAAACTGCGCTCTCTTTGCTGCTCCTGTCGCACCATCCACTACTGATGTCCGAATCCTTCTTTTGAACCGCTCATTCGAACCGATTCGCACAGCATTTGTAAATCATTGGACTAGTTAAGGAGAACATCGAACATGTGATAATGTAGGAGACATTTTAGAGGAAAAATTAGCTAAATAATATAATTTAACTACTTATTGACGCACCAACAAAAGGTTTATGCCGTAAAATGGTCTTCGGTAGACACTTTAAAGTGGCTGAGGAGAGACGATAGATTTGTTTGTGAACCGGTTCGCTGAAACCATAAGCGACTTATTCGTAAATACAAAGAGAAATAGCTATATTTAACTAAACATTTATGTCGATACAAGGAATTACGCCGAAATTTGGACGTTTGGCATATCAATGAATCAGTTTGAACCCATGAAACGAGCTCTCCAAACGAACCGATTCGCTAAAATGAATCAGATCGGATGCTTTCGTCGATAATGAAGCAGAGCATCATCACGGTTCCCAAATAAACTACAGTACCGTAAAATTAGTAATATCATACGTAATGTAACAAAACATGAGGAGAAGAAGGGTTCAAATAAGCTCTTTCTTTATTATACGAATTAGCCCAGAAAAAAAAAAATATATATTACTGAGGTTAATGGTTAAAAACGCTTAAAAACACAACATCTAGTGGTGAAAATAGTTTCTGTAGACCTAATATAACAGAAGGATCTGGTCATTTTAAAAGTACTATCAGTGAATCAATTACATATAACATAATAATAATTGATTTGTTGTTCCTACAATCAATCAAGTTTGCCAAGGAAAGGGAAGTGACATTTAATGGTTCAACAACAGGAAAAAACAGATAACTTACAAAGCAACTTCAAGAGCAATTTCACACAAACAAAGAAATGTGACTGACGATTCAAACAATCCACACATCTTTTTTCTTGCACACTCATTTAGGCAAAAACAATATTACATTCTTTTATCTTGTGCGTTTACAGCGTTCGTGAACCATACCTTGTCTATCTTCTTTTTAACGGTACATCTTGTATTCATAAAACCTATAAAGTATTTTTCCTGCCACTGTTACTGTGCAAGCAACTACTATATTTATTAAGGAGACAGACAGATGTGTGTGATACAATATTGTAGTGAGACAGCAGACTGAAACTCCTACTTTCTAGGAACATCTGTGAATATGCGTAGACCGTGCATGGCTTTAATCTCATCTTTAAGAGCCTGTTGAAAGACAAAACCACAGATTATTATTTACACTTAATAAATACTACTTTAAAGTGCCCCTATTATGATATTTTAGAGGTCATTATCCGAAATGGTTTGATAAAGGATTCAGTCTCTCTAAACCCCTCCTTTCCAAGAGCTTCGTCTGCTTTGATTGGTCGGATGGCCCAGTCTGTTGTGATTGGTCGAATGCTTACAGCACATGTCCTTCCTCAGCAATAGTAAGCACGATGTTTTACCATATCAATTTGAACCCATCTGATTGCTTTTGCAGCGTAGAAAACAGCGTCTTCTCAACATGTTCGACAACATGAAGCACACTCTTCCAGTCTCAGATACAATTACAGTGTTAAAGGGTCATAATAGACAAGTAGACATTGTTCGCTGGCAGTTAATTAATGATATTATGCAAATTTGCTACAAACCTGCATAGGTTCATTCAGAAATTGAGATTGAAATTACAGAAGACTCGTTTCAGAATTCAGAATTGGTTTTGATTACTCCATTTATCTGCAATAGAGGGTATGCGCGTGACGTACCCGTCGGCC
>NW_024121399.1:3138137-3335639 GCF_016745375.1 Pimephales promelas
TTTTGTCCACAATTACGGGATTAAGGGCTATAAAATGAATACGGTTTGAGGGTTAAATTGATAAAATTATTTGTTTTAGTCGCATTTTAGCAGTTTCCCCTATTAAATCCAGTCACGCAGCAGGGGCCTCATGCATAAAACTTTGCGTAGATTTCATCCTTAAAGTGTGCGTACGCACATAAGGCAGAATTTGCGTACGCACAAAAGTTTTCAGACTTATAAAACCGTGCGTACGTCAGAACCTGCGCAGAATTCACTTTATAAATCCCAGTCAGCGGGAGATTATGCGCACGTGCGTCTCCTCCCCGAAATAACCATATATGGAGATTACAACGCCTAGTTTTACTATGCATATCCTCATCTGCATATCATTTGCATATGGTTATTCATCCACGTAATACCAAGTTTAAAGGTACAAGACGTTAGGAAAATATGAAATGCGGATGTGCCGTCACATTAGCTATTACAAACATATTTTTTTAGTAGCCTATATCCTTGCCTTTTTTTTGAATGAATAAATCAAATAGTGTTAAATACATTTCAGAGAAAGTTTTTCTCAATCTTTTCCACTGGCCAAATAATATTTTTAATTGATTTATATTTTAATGGAAAGAGATAGACATGGTTGTGCATTATTTGCACGAAACAGTTTTCTCTGACAATCTCTAGTTAAAACATTAAAACACAGCATGCCAGAAGAAAAGTGTTCAAAAGCAATGCATCCACAACAAATAGGTATATTTCTATTTATTGAATATATATATATATATATATATATACTGTATATATTGTAACTTCTCAGTAATGATTGCATGTAGAGTTTAACTCCATTAATGAGAATGGCATATTTAATCTAAATGTTTAATATCAGAAGTAAAACATAGTTTAAACCATTTTCTTATTTATTTAAACTGTTATTGTGAATATGGAGTGTATTTATGATTTGGACTCATAATAAAGATTTACGGTTTTACTCCATCTGCCGTTAGGCTATATTACATGTGCGTCAGTTAGTTTCACCAAACGGCCCAACGCGCGTGCTGGCATGGTCATTTAAGAAGGGATGGATGTTTGCTTCAAGTGATGATAGGTTTGTGAAATTATATTTGTATTATCTTTCTGTAGATGTATAATTTTCTTTAGATTCTCTGTCTAATAGTAAGCAAAAAGACATTTGACTCCAGCTCACCATCGGTGTCGCCAAAACCCATAATCTTCTAAAAGAGTGCGTACGCACGGTCAAGAGCATCCTTACGGTGCGCACTTATTTACGCCAAGTTTATTTTTTATAAATCCCGATGTGCACGTGGAAAAATGCGTACGCATATTTCTATCCCCATTTTGTGCGTACGCAACGTTTATACATGAGGCCCCAGATCTTTTGCCACTCAGTCAGGCTGAGGAGGGTTGTTCCAGCGTCAATGCATTCCCTCTATTTGATCTTTGAACACTGAAGACAGGCTGCTGAAAATTCAGCTTTTCCATCATATGAATAAATTACATTTTAAAATATTATCAAATAGAAATCTTTTAGCCTTGGAGAGCAGTAGAGACTTCAATCAAAAATATGAAGAAAAAAAAAATCTAAATTATTCCAATTTTGTGACCGAATAATATATTAAAAGAATATTAGGCAACATTTTAATTTAGGATTCAATTCAATTCAAATGTTTCTTGAGATAAATATTTTCAAATGTAATTTATTCCTGTGATCAAAGCTGAAGTTTAGCTTTTGGGTGAAACGTGATTGTTGTGGTTCTCCATGTAATATATTTTATGGTTTTGTTATAACTTATGTTTTGTTTATTGATTTTAAATTGTTTTTGTTTTTTTAGATTTATAATATTGTTTGTATGCATGCACTGCAATAGTTTGTATGTCATGCTTATTTTATCTATTGTCTATGTTAAGAGCTCTGAGAATTGACTTTTAAAAGCGCTATATAAAATAAAGTTGTTATTATTATTATTATAACATTTGAATATATTCAAATATAAAAGCAGTTATTTAAAGTTGTAATAATATTTAACAATAATACCATTTGTTTTGTATTTTTAATCAAATAAGTGCAGCCTTGGTAAGCATAAGAGACTTATTTGAACACTTTTATGTTAAGTGATAATAAATGATTTGACAGCAGTGTAAAATGCTAAAAGATGCGAACTATTTACTGCTCTATTATACTGAACCTAATTATGAATACTTACCTGATTGACTAATTGGTGCTGTTGTACAGTTCTCTTCCCTTTAAACTCGTCAGACTCGATGTGTATTTCGTACATGGCACCACAGCCTCCTGAAATGAGCCCAAATACATTAATGCACATCACCTAAAGATAATATCAGATCATTTAAAGCCAGGACTCACCTGATATATCCACAACCTTGAGCGCCGAAGCCTGAGGAAACTTCTCCTGTAATACTCGTTTGATTCGCACCTCTCCATCAGTCAGACTGGACGAAGAGCGCGAGATTACATTTCTACACAAAGTTTGAGACTAAATACACAGGGGAAACATGACGGTAAATGATTAAAATATGACATTATTTATGCCTGCGTATTTCACAAGGTGACTTTAGCTCGCTGCGTGGGTTCACAAAGAATCTCTCACATAAACATTATACTAGGATTGTCATGGTGACGTAAGATAGCAAGCGAGATAAAATAAAAACAAGACAAGATTCAGATAGTTACGTTGCATCTGAGGGCTCTGAGCAGAGACATGTTGGTGGCAGACAGGTCCTCAATGCATCAAAGTATAATAAAATATAAATAAAGCCTATATTAAACTGAAAACACACTTGACAAAGTCATGTCCCGTTCAATTCCAGCGCGCGTCTCAGGAATATGTCGTCATCAGGCGCACGTTCTCACCTCTGGCGCCCCCTAGTGATTCAAATGTTAATGATCATATACTGGATATGGATAAGTTACCGCCAGCATTTTTTTATGTATTTTTTTTTTTGTGTGTGTGTGTGAAAAATATAATTTTAAGTAGGGAACAATGATATGCATATGAAAATAGCATGTAATCAAATAATTTGTTTATAACAGGTTCATGTATATAAAGAAAAAGTAGCATATTCAGTACAATAAACAAAAGCTAAATCGTTTAGACACTTAAGGGGGCTTGCTAGGAAAAAATAAGTTAAAAGTAAAGTAAATATAATTAAAGCATGTACAAAATCTTAGAAGAAAAGTGACATTATATTCACCAGGGGATTGATTATCTTTGGCTATTTGTTTTATGGATGATAAATAATTTTTGCATTATTTTTTAAAGCAGGTTAAAGAGGGTTGGCTGTTATTTAATTAGCTTTTATGTATATTTACCGATAATAATAATATTTAACATCAATTTCATATTTTTTGAGAGGCCAAATAAACAACTTGTTTATTTTAATTGTAAAAACAGCGCTCTTCCCCATCTGATAATGTTAAACAGAGACTAACACCAGAAGAACTGCGGCAAAGCTACAGTACTGTGAAAGAGTTTAAGGCACTTGTGTAAAAATGCTGTAAATGAGAATGTTTTCAAAAATGTCATAATCATAAATAGATTTTATTTATCAATTCACTTTTACTAGTTAACTATTATTAACTGTTATTAACAGTTAACTAAATCAAATCAATGGGTGTTTAGTACCCTTAACGTTTAAAACAGCTTTTGTCCAGGTATTGCACATAGTTTTTAGTTTTGCAGGTTTTTTCAAGCATCTTTGGAAACATTGCCGCAGTTCTTCTGGTCTTAGTCTCTGTTTTTTCTGTTTCTTCATATAATTTCAGATGCACTCGATGATGGTGAGATCCGACCTCCGTGTGGAGCATTTTAGCTGTCGTCAGAATCAAAACTTTCATTGGATTATTACAATTAATGGCACAATTAATGTCTGGAAATGTAAACTGATATTTCCTACTGAGACACTATAACAAAATATATAAATAACTGACTTAAAACCATTTCTTTGAGGCGAAAAACTAGTGTGCCTAAGACTTCTCCACAGTACTATGTATGTATATACACACATACTTTTACTGGTGTGTACATTTTAATACATTTCCTATTACTCTACTTTTTATCCCCAATTCGCCAATTTTCAACTCTGGCAACTTAAATACATTTGAATATGTAAGAGTGTTTTGTGTTCTAATATAAGGATTGCTCTACACACACTTTTAACTTCTCTTAAGGATTAAATTCCTCCATAAATGAATTATACTGAAAAAAATTGACCAGCTTCATCTATCAAAACAACATATACAACTTTTTTCTCATACCACTCTTGTTAAATAATGTATTCCTGTTTATAATAATGGTCCTATTATTTATAAATGGGGGATAAAATGGTGAGAGGAAGAAACAAAAGGGTTTGAATCACCTATTGATTTGAATCTTATAAATCGATTCCCTAAAAAAGATTCATACAGGCTGGGATTTAAACTAGCCTAAAGTTCTGACAGTTCAAACACCATAATATCTTCACTTTATGATTGCTTTATGCAAGCAAAAAACACAGCACAATACTTCACATATTTGTTGGATATTACTAAATGCAATTAATGACCTTTCAAAACAGTCCTTTTTTTTACACGTTTAATATTATTGACAAACAACAAGCAAACAAAGCATGATTTGTAGAAACATTTTTACAGTTATTTATGCATGGTCCACTTTACAACATTTTTTGAAAACTTTGTAACTAGACCATCAAAATATCAACATTTACAGGACATTCTCCATCTCGGTCATTGTGCCTAGACGGCTGGCAGACATGAAACTCTTAACTACTGTCTGGTATGAAGTAGCCGTGCATGTCCATGTGAAACTCTACATCTACACAAGCCCGGGCAACTTCTTTGAAAGACTTGCCGTCGAGCATCAGCAGAAAGCCACCCACCCTTGGTTTGGCGTTTATGATAACGGTCAGGATTACACCTAAAAAAAAAAAGACAAAAGAGACAAATTGAGCTATTTTTTTATTAAAACACCATCAATTAAGGCGTTATTTGACCAATTTGGTCATATTTCTTATGAAAGGCAGTAACTAACCATCATCTTCATCAACTGCATCAGGCCTGGGAATGAAAACAGGCTCTGATGGAAATCCGTCCTCTCCAGTCCACTCAAGCCGCTGCTTTGTTTCAGCATCAAACTTTACAATCTGTAAAAAAAATATATATATATATTTTTCTGATTGGCAAAAATGTGTTCGATTCTTATGGAATGCATTCACTGATAAAATGTTTTAAAGTCCTGCCAAGTTCATAGATATATTGTAAAAATGAAAGCGATAAATACCTTTGTGGCCACTGGGGATAAGTCCACACAACACATGTAAGAATATCTGTACTTCTTTCCATTGAAATTGTAATTAATTCTTGGAAGTTCGACACCTAAATGCAAAACATAAGTTTAGAGGTTAAAAGAGTATATACACACACAGACAGGCAGATTCCCAGTCACACCACTGAGAATGGCCGAAGTTACACATACGGTGTTTCACTCAATTGAGGCTAAAGCAAAGGTTTGACTCTTGAGCGTCTGGGGCGAGTGATTTCAATGTTAAGTCAATGTAAAGATGCATTTACGCCACTGATCTATACAATGACGGGATGGCTCATGACGTTCTAAACTGCCACTAGGATCGGATGTGAAGCCACCGGAAGTGTTCGAGCGGCCATCTTACGATTCCCTACCAGCAGGGGGCTCCAACCATAGATATGTATGAGTTACGGCGGAGTTTCCATCGTCATCACCGGCGGCCATCTTGTCACAGACAAGCTGATGTAAGATGAGTGGTCAGCACGAACACAAATACTCTTATCTCGTTGAAATCTTGACGGATTTACAAACGGTTTGGTTTCTTACAAACGTTATTAACGTGGCTATAATTATCTGGATGATTATTTACTTATACACTTTTTATTCATAAGTATGCAGTGTCATGACTCTGGCGTTTATAACAAAACAAACCGTTTGAAAATCGGTAGAAAATTTAGCAAGTTATGGTACATGTACCTTTAACACAATGTTACGAGTGAGCGAGCTGCCTGTGACAAGATGGCCGCCAGGTGCAGACGTCGACCTCCATTGGCCAGCAGCGTGGACGACACATCTAGCCTTTATATACATATCTATGGCTCTGATGGCACTTTTAAAGGAATACTCCGCTATTTTTGGAAATAGGCTCATTTTACTCCCCCAGAGTTAAACTGTTGAGTTTTACCGTTTTCAAACCCATTCAGCCGATTTTCCGATATTTAGAAGAATATTAGTAACCAGACAGTTTCTGGTCTCATTGACTTCCATAATATATTTTTTTCCTACTATGGAAGTCAATGAGACCAGAAACGGTCTGGTTACTGATATTCTTCTAAATATCAAAAAATCGGCTGAATGGATTTGAAAACGGTAAAACTCAATTGTTTAACTCTGGGGGAGTGGTAAAATGAGTCTATTTCCAAAAAAAAAGTGGACTATCCCTTTAAGATGACTTAAAGTGTAAAACGAAGTGTCATTAGCTTACCATCACAGAGTACTTCGCCCTGACACAGAACTTTCCCATCTTTCTCCTTCACAGCACTTGCTCTTGTGTATTTCAGTTGACCAGATCTTCCCCCGTCTCACCCTGTGAGTCAAAGAAAAAATCATGTTCATTGTCTATGATCAGAGGCTTTGAGTACAACATAATAAAGTAGATTTCCATTGATGGAAATGCCTTGCAAACACTGTTACCAACATTAACGTACCTTGTCAGTAAGTGGCAACACAAATCTTCTGCACTTGGGCTTGACATACATAGCATTATTGCCCATCTGGTCCTTCAGCTTGTCCAGGTAAAACATATCATACAAGCTGTTGTCATCATAGGCGATCACATCGAAAACAACATGCCCATCGTCTTCAAAGGCATTGACGTGATGGTAGACGGCCATCGCACCCGTGTAGAATTTGGTCCCAAATTCCTTCTTTGTCTTTCGGTCAATAAGATGAATCAGGGTCTAATGAATAGAAGAGGTGAAAGGAGTTTAGAGATGCTTTGTCCAGTTGACAATCGAGTGACCAAACGTGGATTCAAATACGTGTCCTTACGCTGTCTTCAGGGTGGAACTTCATGCAGCTGGCCCAGCTTACCCTCCTCAGGTAGGCGGTGGCCATTTTGAGGATATCCAGCTTCAAGGGCTGTTCGATAAAGATGAAGTAGTTGTCAGTCATGCCAAAGCTGTGGTAATAACTGGGTGTGAGGAGGGACCGGCAGGGCACGGTGCACACGACCTCAGCGTTTTTCAATGGAGACCCGTCTGAGCGACCTGAGAAACAATTGTTGATTGGTCGGTCTTAGCATGTCATAAATAGCCATAGGAGAAATAGCTTTTTTGCAAAGCAATATATTCGGGTTGTTCAAAGTTTCCGAAGCGCTCGAAACACCACATACTGGTCAAAGCGTAAAAGCAACAAAAACTGCTATCAGACACCTTTTACAAACCAATTACGAATGTTTTCTTGAAAGTGTAATGTAGTTAAAGGGATAGTTCACTCAAAAATCCTTTACTCGCCCTCATGTTGTTCCAAAGCTGTAGGTGTATCTTTTTTCTGTTAAACACAAAAGATGATATTTTAAAGAATGCTTTGTAACCAGAAAGTTTACGATAGCCATTGACTCCCATGGTATTTTTTTTCTACTATGGCAGTCAATGGCTACCGTCAACTGGTTGATTACCAATAGACCCCTTTTGCGCCGACGTCACAGTTACGTCACGGCGCTAGCTGGAGGCAAAACAAAGTGAAAACTGGAGGCGGCCAATGCAAACCAGCACAGATTCGGCGACATAATAAGGAGCTTAAATTACTTTTATTATTATTAAATGTCATCTCATTGTGTTGTTTGGTGCAAGTATCAATGAAAAATGAATGTGCTGTATCTGGACTTTTTATTTCTAGAAAATATTCTAGGGCTGTGCAAAAATTAATTGCGATTAATCGCATCCAAAATAAAAGTCTGTGTTTACATAATATATTTGTGTGTGCTGTATATAATTATTTTGTATATATAAATACCTATGCATGCATGTATATATTTAAGAATTATTTATGCTTAAATTCTGTATATATATATATATATATATATATATTATATAAATATTTTATATATGAGTAACACATTTTCTTAAATATATACATGCATGTGTGTGTATTTATATATACAGCACACACAAATATATTATGTAAAGACAGACTTTTATTTTGGATGCAATTAATCGCAATTAATTTTTGCACAGCCTTAAAATATTCACATCATTAAAATCGCACCGTAATGTCACTCTTTACATTGTCGTCTCTGCCCTGGCTCGGCAGAACTGCGGATCGTACACACAAGTCTTGTTCAGCACATCTAAAGATTTATATGCTCTCAGTTTCTCTTTACGATCGGTTTCTCTATAAGGTAGGTGTAGAAGTCAGGCCACTTAACCGAGGTAACGTAACGTTAATCCTGTCAGATCATCCATGCATTGAGTGAGCGTGTGAAGGCTACGGGTCGGCCAATCTGGTTCAGTCCGTTAAAATTAACTTTTGAAAATAACAATCGCAGTCCTGGACAGTGAGTGACCTTACGTATTAAGATAAAATCTGATTTTCTACAGTCATTGTTAAAAAACAAGCTAATAAAACTTGCTAACTAGCGTTAGCGAAGCAGCCAGAGCGATCGTTCTGCCTCCACCTAAGCTCCGCCCACATAAAAACGTCACCATGTTTACCAACTGAAAAGGGGTCTATATTCTTTTAAATATCATCTTTTGTGTTCAACAGAGGAATGAAACTCATACAGCTTTGGAACAACATGAGGATACTCAGCGATGACAAAACTACCCCTTTAAAATAATCTACAAATCGTCTAATACCATTATGTATGAAGTGTCTGTATGTGTTCTGTTAATCGGCTTCTGAGCGTTTTAAAGGGATAGTTCACCCAAAAATGAAAATTCTGTCAGTATTTACTCACCCTCATGTTGTTCCAAACCTCTATGTGTTAATTTGTTCTGCTGAACACAAAGGAAGATATTTGGAAGAATGTTTTAATCAAACAGATCTCATTCCCCATTGACTACCATAGTAGGAAAAAATACATACTATAGTAGTCAATGGGGAATGAGATCTGTTTGATTAAAACATTCTTCCACATATTTGTGTTCAGCAGAACAAATAAACACATAAAAGGTTTGGAACAACTTGAGGGTGAGTAAATACAGACAGAATTTTCAATTTTGGGTGAACTATCCCTTTAAGTTTAACCTGTTAACTGTCACCCCCCTTTTTTTGAATAGACATGAAAATGCACATTTCGAACTTAAATGGTTGTAATTTAAGAATGCTTAGGAATATAGACATATGATTGGTCTTGTTTTAAAGAAGACATTTGGCAGATTTTTGTAGAAGTGAAATAAATTAAGAAAGTGAAACAGAAAAAAAGTTATAGAAGTTTGAGTTTATGGAAATGTACAATGTAAAAATATTAATTATTCATATTTTACATAAAATATACATTTTCAAAACCTGGGCTACTCTAAAATGGCAGAAAGATCAAAGCCAAAAATCTGAACAAGTTGTGTTTCAAATTTTAGGTTGATATCTCAAAAAATGAGCTTTCAGTAAGATTTTGTTTGAGCGCAGTACCAAACTTTTTCACTAGGGCACAATCAGACTCCATTACTGCCCATATAAGGGCGCCTGCTTTTCCATTCGTGTTTTGAGTGATATGAACCATTATTTCACAATTTTCATACAATTTCTGAAGTAGAGATCCTATTTAGGAGTAGCATGCGAAGTTTGGCAGATTTTGATATGAATTGAACCTCTAAGAAACACATACAAAGAACACGCATGTAAGTCATAGCTAGCTGCCACATCACAAATGGTGAATTTATTATTTTTTTCTTGATATTTTAAACTTTTCAGACCTTTTTTTTTCCAAAATAATTGAATGGATTCTATCTTTTGAACTTTTGGCATGAAAACAAACTGAGGTATCTACCATTTTTTCATGATTTTTCATGTTTACTGCTATTTTAAAATAAAGGTCTGAACACGCCTTATGAGTATGAAAATATTCTTGTTTTATATTGATAAATTATGGCTCCTCTGTAATATATTTTGAAAATCAGTCACCAAATATGAAAACTAGAGATTGTAAGCTTTCAAATGATATATAGTTTGTCAATATTATTTAAGGTATTTACTAAGATATTATTGTTTTAAAAATATAGTGGCAAACGTCCCACCTGTGGGACGGTGACAGTTAAGTGCACTTGGTGTTTTGGATTGGAACAAACCCCTAAGATGAGTAATAGTAATGTGCACCGTGAAACGCAGCATACTTACTTCCTCCTGCAACCTTGAACAAAGTGTATTTAGTTTTGCCTTTCTCTGCAATGCATGTTCCCATACTGTAGGAATTTCCCTCTTTATCATAATGCGTATGTGATGCCACAATATTGACAGGAAGGTGTTTCAGGTAGTCCACCTAGAGTGAATAAAGCAACAACAATATTCTCTGAGAACGTGTAAACAGAAATTAAGAGCAGCAATACACTATGACAACTAACATGCATAATAGTTTGAGCATACTAATGGATGTTTACGCTGTTAATGTATTTGGTCTTGAAGGACTAGAGTTGTGGCATTTAAACGATGCCCAATTGGCACTAAGGAGCCTAAAGTGTGCCAAGAAAACATCCCCCACCATTACACCACCACCACCACCAGCCTGCACAGTGGTAACAAGGCATGATGGATCCATTTTCTCATTCTGTTTACGCCAAATTCTGACTCTACCATCTGAATGTCTCAACAGAAATCCAGACTCATCAGACCAGGCAACATTTTTCCAGTCTTCAACTGTCCAATTTTGGTGAGCTCTTGCAAATTGTCGCCTCTTTTTCCTATTTGTAGTGGAGATGAGTGGTACCCGGTGGGGTCTTCTGCTGTTGTAGCCCATCCGCCTCAAGGTTGTGCGTGTTGTGGCTTCACAACGGTTGTAACGAGTGGTTATTTCAGTCAAAAGTTGCTCTTCTATCAGCTTGAATCAGTCGGCCCATTCTCCTCTGACCTTTAGCATCAACAAGGTATTTTATCCCACAGGACTGCCGCATACTGGATGTTTTTCCCTTTTCACACCATTCTTTGTAAACCCTAGAAATGGTTGTGTGTGAAAATCCCAGTAACTGAGCAGATTGTGAAATAATCTTGAGACCAACAACCATGCCACGCTCAAAATTGCTTAAATCACCTTTCTTTCCCATTCTGACATTCAGTTTGGAGTTCAGGAGATTGTATGACCAGGACCACACCCCTAAATGCATTGAAGCAACTGCCATGTGATTGGTTGATTAGATAATTGCACTTATGAAAAATGGAACAGGTGTTCCTAATAATCCTTTAGGTGGGTGTAGTTTTAAAGAGAAAACACTCAGCAATAGTGTCGACTTATGAATTTGCACACGGTTTGTCTTAGGACATATTAAAAACACCACACAGACATATTCAAGACTAAACTAGATATATTTACAAGCAGTATTTTTACCTTTTCTTGAGTCTCTAAAGTGATGGGGTCAATTTTACGAATATAATTGGTTTCAGATGTAGCATGGTAGTCATTTCCATATTTGATTATGTTATTGGCACAGTTGTCAGTGAAGTCCGGGATGGTGTGGCTGAGGAAGGTGATCACTCTGAAAAGAGTTAAAAAGAACAATTAGTTCACAAATAACACTGTGCTTATACACACATACAGCAACAAATTTAACATTTTATTATTCAACATCTGATGAGCTGTTTTATGTGAAAAGAACATTAAAATCTAACTATTCTTATAGTCACTAGTTGAATTTTAGCTGATTGTGTTAATAGGTCACATTGGTTAATTTGAGTGTGATCCATAAAAATGCCTAAAATTCATTGCGAAGGGTCAAGTATTAAATTTGAAATATAATAGTATTCCTCTTCATAATTAAATTAATGATAATATATCCCATAAGACAATAATTAAAGAGAGATTTCTTCATATCTAGGTTTAATACATTGTAAATTTCCATTGAAGAATCAGGTTTTTATAAATACATGAATCGTTCTGAACGTTACTTACTTGGAGAATATATTTTTGCATGGGTCTGGGTACGCCATAGTCCCCATCTCGGACACCACTATCCTGTTGGCCTGCATGTTGGATTTGTAGGTGTCGCCTTGAAGATATTTGCTCCTGTATGTTACCTCTCCTAAAAAAAATAAATCAAAAGTCAAAAAACATTCATGTGGAGAACTGAGGTGACAAAGGTCCCCGATGACAGACCAAGAACTGATGAAAGACCACCTGTGCATCTTGTTTTCAGATCAAATGTCTATTTCATATCTTAGACTTTAATTAATAAGCAATAAAGTTAATACCTTTATTAATTGTGAAATTGTGCAAAAGTGCCATTCCATCAAACCAATGGTTGTATGACGTCTCTCCCACTGAGAAAAGGCCGGGTCCATTGCGTATAAGCGTGCCGTTCAGCCATTCAGGAACCAAGCCTGCAGAGAAGATGACACCTGTTTAAACTGGAGTTAAAGTGGAGCAATTTGGTCTAATTCGATGATTATGTCCACTTCTCTTTCCAAACCATCTGCTATTAAGCTAATATAACCATTCAAAAAGAGAAAATTGCTTAAGGCCTCCGCCACAAGCACTGAACTATAAAGAGACACTCTATAAGGCACCTAAAACAAATTCATCTTTTCTCTGTTTTCTGGCCTTTCCTGTAGCTCAAGTCAGTTTACTACTGAAATTAATTCAGTTTTATGATTAGACTAAAATTGTCTGCCTCTTTATTGTAAATAGATTATATTTCTCCCTCATTTTTAAGTGAATAAAAATAAATCCAAGTGAAAATATTCATAATGATTTTTAGGAGTGGAATTCAAGCACTTTTACTCAGCGCAGCTGATGTTTTCCAAGGGTGGGGTAGTGGTTTACAATAATAAAAATCTATATTCATAATTGCAAAATCTGGACTGTTTAAGAGCTCATTCGTTCATAAAATCCAGTCAAGACAGAGTAAAAGGTTCAATGAATAATCAGATGTACATTACATGCAAAAAACAGCCCAGTAAAATTGTATATGAATGGTAGACCATAGCAAAAATAAAATTGTGGTCCAATTTGCACACAAAAAAAGAAAAAAATGCACTATTGCATTGCTTTCTGAAAGAGGGAGAAGGATGGATTGTGACAGTAGTAGACAGAAAGACGAGATGCTAAACCACAACACATTTATATTCACATACGGTCATGGGTGCAACATGAACACCTTTCAGCAGAAATGACAGTCTGGACATCAAAAATAAAGGAATTCAAGAAAGCAACTCCAATTTTAGCAATACAATTAAAAAGAAACACAAGATTAAATACAGTATGTTTGCATTATTTTACGTATAGTCAGTTTGTCTATTGTGATTGAATCATTGAATCATTCAAACTGATTTATTTTTAAATTATTAAACAAAGTATTATTTTAAGTAGACTCCAGCAATATTTTGTCAGAACCTTTAGTAAACGACGTGTTGTTTTATTTAGTTGTCTTCAGAATCGTGAGAGATTATTCGATTTCAAACAAAAACAAAAATGTGATTCCTAATTTATTAAGAATCGTGCAGCTCTCTTACACTACAATGAACTGTATTTGTTAGTAAGAAAAATGTTAGTGCTACAACTTAATCTTTTGCCTGGTAAAGTAATTTAATACAAAGATATGAAGTGAATGAAGAATATGTACCTTAGGAGATTTCTTCACCATGTGAATAACAAGACAGTACAAAGATGTATGTTCTAGTGTGGATTTTAACGTATACAGCAACCTGTTTTATGCAAATATTTGTCCCAAGTAAATGAGTTACTATGGAAGATAACGCCATGTCCAGCACTATATGCCTAAAACGCATTGCTTCAAAGATAGTATTCCACACGCTTGTGTTTATATCTAATAATTTCAGGGTTAATAAAATGCATGTTTCAGATTGCTTTACTGCCTCAACACAATGAGACTCACGATCCATGACTCGATCTATAATAAAAGTTACTTTAAAAAAAAAAAACTTACAGGACGCTCTAATGCATTTTCAAGGAAGATTTTAAAAATATTTCAAAAACATTAAAATCAAGCCTTTTTTCTTCCAAACTTTCACAACCATGTACAAAACCTAAAAAAATAAGTGGGAAGGAATCCAATGAAGGTACATAGTATAGATTTTAAATTCTTATTTAACGTTTTGATCTAGAGCCAATCAAAAGTGTTTTATGATGTCTGCTGAAATTACATATTCAGTGTTATCAGGCGTTCTCAACTGATAAAACTATACTTTGTTTGCTCAAACTTCAGGTGGAAATTTTTACAATAAATGTAGGAGTCCAAGCTAGGGTGACCAACAGTCCTGTTTTCTCGTCATGTACTGGCCGTCCTGGCTGTTTATATATATATATATATATATATATATATATATATATATATATAAATGATGAAAATGTCCTGGTTTTCAAAAAACTGCTGGGAAAGATCAGCTTTACAGCAAAATATAAATGGGCAAACAAGGAGGATGATGAAGAAAAACAGGATAAAGAGGAAGAAAACTAAAGATATAATTTGTTAGTTCGTTTTTGTACGTTTGTGAGATCTATTTTTTGTTCAATTTGGGGGGTTTTCTTTTAGTTATTTATTATTTATATATTTATTTTTCTAATACAGAAGAGACTTTATTTTTATCATTATTTCATTCATTATTTTTGAAACCTGTCATAATAAAGCATGTTGAGTAACCTCTGAGAAGCCTATCTGAATTTGTGTCTTGTAACATAACATTTTTCTATCCATACTAAGGAGGCATAGCATACTTTAAATGTATTGAATTTGAAATTAATAAGGCATCTTTGAATAAACTTTGAGTATAATTTGAGGATCTGTTTGCTGGGCCGAGTGTCCTGGTTTTTGGTAAATCAAAATATCACCCTAGTCCAAGCACAAAGATAAATTGCTATAAATCCTCAACAGAAAAACAAATTAATAAAATTTGCTAGGTCACATAATTATTCCATGTAAAACTTATGTTTTACTAAAACATACACATTGGGCAGTTCATTAAAAAACTTGGTAGCCTATTTTGTTACAAAGACCGTTAACAAAAGTTATCAATATAATTTACGTCATGAAGTAGCCTACTGCAAGGCATTTTGTAACAAAACATTTTTACTGGCTCTAAAATATAACAAAATTGTGATCCGTTATGGTAATTTCTTGTTTAGTTATTATTTCTCTGACATTATAGCCTATTATGGACAGAGCTAGTCTAGACCTATAAATATAATAAAAGCACATTGTGAAAGGTGTAGCCTAATGTTTACAAAATCACAGTGTGCTTTACCATGAAAAATAGGCCTAACGTTAGGCCTCGATAAAACTCTACAGTCAAAGTGCATGAATGTTTCATGTTTCACGCAGAAGTTTTTTTTTAGTAGCCTACTCACTTGGTTTATTACTTGGTTTATCAATAAACAAACGGCAACGATTCACAACAAGCTCGTGACATTTGGCACCGGCTTTTCCTCCACCTACCTTTTACTTCAGTTTTGATGGGCTCCGGATGCTCTTCCTTGTTTTTACCGTAGTCGTACTGCATCTTTCCCGCTTTGTCCAAAGTTTCTCCCTAGAAGAGTGGCATTCAGTTTCCAAACACAAACTCTCTATAAAGCTTCAGGAAGATGAAAGCTCCGCCTCTCGTTACAGGACTTATATGCCTACTGCACTCATGTTTACAATGTGTTATTCCTCTTTCCTCATCACTGCCGTGGCCCAGTGGCCTCCTGATTGTTCTTAAAATGTAAACAAGAACAAATTGTATTTATCCAATTACACATAATGTGTTAATTTCAATGCCATTCAATCCTTGTATTCAATGCAATTCAGTTAATTGCAAAAAAAAGATGACTGAGTTCAATATGAAAAAGTAAGGCCAGTCAGGTAGCCTATATATATATATATATATATATATATATATTTCTTTTGTAGTTCTTTTTGTGCATGTATGGTGCTGTTATCGAAGCAAAAGAATCCAGTCCTATTGAGTCATATGAAGTGGGTTGCCTCAGGGAATGTAGATCATTTGACTTACAGTGCTTTACTGACTTGATCTCAGTAATGTCCTCCTGTTATCAGAATTTTTTGCTGCTGAAAAAAAATTATGATGGTGAATAACATATTTCTACAATTAAATTGGTAAACAAAGAACATCGACTTTTAAAGTCACCATAAAATCAAAACAGACATTTCCTAGTTTTTAATAGAATATTGCAGCATTTATTATAAATATTGTTTTTTTTTATTCATATACCTCATAATCTTGAATCAAAATAACTTTATCTCTCTTGTAGATAAATCTCTTCTCAGTGAGTGTTTATATAGACCATTTCACAAGATGTAAACAACACTGGTCCAGAAACACTTCCTGTTTCAGTTTGTAACTGTTTTCTTTATTTTACATGTAAAGAAAAAATCTTAAAGATGTTTGTTTACATTTTTGATTCAGTAGACCATTTCACAAGATGTAAACAACACTGGTCCAGAAGCACTTCCTGTTTCAGTTTTTTAACACTACATAAAAGGTGGGATAAAATACAACCAACAGAACATTTAAAACTGAATCAAAAAGTTAAACAAACATCTTTAAGATGTTTTCTTTACATGTGAAATAAAGAAAATAGTTACAAACTGAAACAGGAAGTGCTTCTGGACCAGTGTTGTTTACATCTTGTGAAATGGTCTATAGGCACAAGGGCATGGCAACCTGTCACTCACATGGGATTGACCAATAGAAAACCACAACCACCCAATTAATTCCCTATGGATAAAATCAAGCCCTGCCCACACGTTGTTTTTTTTTTTGTTTTTTGCATCACTGCATGATGCACAGTATATGAAAGCTTGTTTCTGCCACTGAATAAAACAAAATTAAAAGGGTAATTGCGACTTTTTATCTTACTATTCAGATTTTTTCCCTCAAAATTTCAAGTTTAATTGTGAGATGTAAACTCGCAATTGCAAAAACAAAAAGATGAAAGCTGCCTTCGGAGGACGCATTACAAGGTCTGAAGGCTTCAAGGCATGTCCGAATCCAATGTTAGTTTCACTACCTGAGCCTGAGATGCCTTCATCTGATTGATTTTTGAAGGCAGCAGATGTATCCTTCACTGCCTTTGATATCCCACAATCCTCTGCTTTCCGTTTTGTGACAGTTGAGCTAGAAAAATAAAGATGGCGTGACGTCTGAAAGTTGCGGCTGGTCATCGGTTTGTGTGTAATGCATTTTTGATCAATGTTTACCAATAATGATGTTATTTCCTGCAGGAAATTACTACTGCATTCATCAAATATTCACTTAGTTTTGATGTAGATTAATAAACCGTAACACTGCCTCAGAAGTCTGTCCGAAATCAGGAACCTTCGTGTGCAAACGGTGCCTGCGAAGTCATTGCCTGATAGGGCATCGAGGCAACAAGTCAGCTGCCTATATTTCAGATGCAGATAATAACATGTTTGGAGCCGATATATGCACTTGGGAATGCTTTGATAGTCTATTATAAACTCATGGGGCATTATGCATTTAACACAGCAACTGGATCAAAAATCCATTCACTCCGCTTTTTTATCCTCATGCTCCGCCCACGACCGCTGACAGACTGTCCCGTATTAGCATATTTCCGCCCTCAGCCATTTGTGCCATATGGCTTTACATGTCTTGTGCAAGGGGGTAATCCATCAGCCGGAAGTTGAAGCCTCGCGGGAGCCGCCATTGAAGCAGAACTTCACCTGCTGTTAGCATCCCATTGACTCCCATTCATTTTGGTGTCACTTTGACTGCGAATAACTATACATCTGAGGCGTCCAAAGACTTCATTTGTCCATTATTTATTTCTAAAGAAACACGACAATGTATAAAAGGCTCCATTACTTTGTATCTTACGTGACGGCCCCATAGAAGCCATTTTTGTATATAATAGGCTAACGATTGCATCATAATCACGTGACTTTCTGTCGCGAGACATTACCGTAAAGACAGGAGGAGAAGCTCGCATGTAATCTTTTACTGTCTATGAGGCAATCGGGGGGACATGGAGGCACAAAGTCAAGGGAGAAGCCCACATATAGAGTCCATAAAAGCAACGGGATGAAATATATCAACAAATTTTTGAGGAATTAGGTGATTCAGATTTGGCTTGGCACCGCTACTAGAAGATTAACAACTGTCCGACTGTCGTCACGCTCAGTTTGAGCCTGAGCATTCGCTCAGAGTATTTATTCTGTATTCACGTATTTATTCTGAACCTCCCCAGATAGCAAACTGACATTGAATCAACATCGAAACAACGTTGATCTGATTGTTTTGCTCATCGAATTAAGTTGAACCAACGTCAGACGCGTCATTATTCAAAACTAACGGAAAATCGACGCAGTTACTTGCTTTCCTACCGTTGAAACGATGTTGATTTCAAGTTGATTTTCCGTTAGTTTTGAAGAATGACGCGTCTGACGTTGGTTCAACGTTAATTCGATGAGCAAAACAATGTCAGATTAACATTGTTTCAATGTCATGTTTCCACGTTGATTCAATGTCAGCTATCTGGGTCGTTTTTACCATGAAAAAGTACTTCGAGGATATCGGGGCATTAGGGTTCTTATCTCAATTTATTGTTCTTAACATAACAACATAAATCAAGATCAATGAAAATCTGATTTGAAGAGGAAAATCAGAAAGTCAAGTCCAAGTTGCGAGCATGACTGAGAACTAACGCTATACATATCCATAAATTGATAAATGTTTTACTGTTCTACTAAGTTAGCGCCTGACTGAACTCCTTTTTTTTTTTAAAGTGTACAATTACAACAAGCGCAATTGTACTACTCACATACAGTGTCATTCACTGATATGTTAAAATACCAGCCTTCTTCTTGACCTTGACCAAAATTTACTAACCCACCATGATAATACAGATAGTGAAATTAGGGCACATGATCACTGCACTTAAAGATCATAAAAGTGGCCTTTTCAAGAGCCGTGGCCATATGCAGACAGAGGAGAAGGGAGAATATGAATCAATTTGCACCGCATAAGAACCACTACATTAACCTTTAAGCTTCAACAGAGTTTGCTGTTTCAAAAATAATGTCATAGAATGCATGCAATGATCCTGCAATTTCTCTGTAAGCTCCCTTTGTTTTCCTTACTGGATTGGGAACACGTTTCAGAAGGAACTTCCCAGAATGTTCTCTTAACTTTGGCTGACCTTCTGACGAGGTTCTCTCAAAGTTTAGTATGGTCTTGAATAATGTAACAATAGCACTTTTTATACATTGATCACGTGGAGTGTTTTTTTTTCTGAAACATTCACTATAAATACATCTATAATCAATAAGTTATGACAACATATTATCAAAATTAAAATCAAACTACTCTTTTTGCAAGATTCGACTCGTTTTTAAGTTAGTTTAATGTCGATATGACTTAAACATCCATGTTGATTGTAGGCTACTTAAAAAAAAAATTATTTGGACATTCGTTTAACATTTTCTAAATATTACTACTTGTTTCAGAACATTCAGAGAACATTAAAAACTTAAAAATAAATTAAAAAAAAATTAATTTAAGAAAAAAGTAACATTCCCATAATGTTAAACAAATTATCAACTGGAATTTTTTCTTCAACGTTCGCAAAGCCAAGAAAACACGTTTTTTAAAAAAACATATAAAAACTGGATGTTTAAACATTCAAAGAATCATGACTTAAAGCGAACATTAGCAAAACTGTTGTAACTAAAAACTTGTTCACGGTTTTGAATGATGATTTGTTATTAAAAAAAAAACACTATTCTATGCAATCTGATTAAGGACTGTTTTCATATATTAGTAAATGTGGTAAAAACTAATGCATGTAAGCTGTCTTTTGTTATGAGCGTTATTTACTGCCTCACTTTATCATAATTGTAGTCTTAGGAAACATCAAGTTAAAAGATAAGATAAGTGCTTTCAAGAAAACTGGAACAGGGTATGTACTGTATGACCTCATCTTTTGTAATACCTAAAATTATCCATTTACTGTATATGAAAAGATCTCACACCATATGTTGATGTTTCAACTGTTATGTTATTAGTTTCACAAACTAATAAACGTGAACAACCCCCACAGACCCATTTAAAGCATTACCGGCCTATTACAGTTTGGTGACATGAATGACTCGGATCACGTGCTTGCTGAGGAAAGATGTGCTGATACTTTCACTCAATCAGAGTTATACTACACTGTAAAAAAAATATACATTCATAATTTGTAATCACAACATTTTTTCTTTTGTCAAATCAACTTAAATAATTTATGCGGTTAAGATAACATAATATTTTGAGTTTCTGATGATTAAATCAATCTCCTTCATTGTATTAACTCAATTTTTCAATTTTTTAAGGCACCCAGGTTACTTCATTTTTTAAGGTAAACCAACAATATTTTTTTACAGTGTAAGCATGAAAACATCAAATAGCCTCACATTCAAGGAAGATCCTGCATGTGGGGAGACTTAGAAACCTTAGGCACAACTTACACCCTGCAACCAAACCCACACATGTGAGATTGGCCGAGTCCTATCAGATTTGTGATTAGACATAAACTACTTTATTTATAGTTATCCAAACTGTACATTGCCCTTTCTGAATTTTAATCTTAACATTAGTCCAAAGTCACTGCATTATCAGTATCAGAAGTAATTTATTCTCTGGATAAGATCCCATAAAAAGCATAAAGGGAATCCGGTGACACATCAACATCATTTCAAGGTGTCACAAAACACACACAGGAGGTGGAAAAAAAAATCCAAGTGCAGTAATTTTAATTAAATAAAGGGTAATCCAAACTTGTAGTAATTCAGGCATGGGGTCAAAACCCAAATCCAAGGCACAAGACAAAACAAGACCGGGCAAATACAGACTTGAAGTGTGGACATAAAACAACGACTCCGTACACATACTAACACAGACAGGGAATATATACACATATCTGTGACAGTGACAGACAAAATGCTGGGAAGTCAATGTGAAGGACACCGTGAGAACGAGGACCTCTAGTGATAAACAAGGGAACACAACCAGACACTGACAGAAGGATGAATATGATCTATTGTAAGCATTAACACCCATAAACATGTAGACAGTAGATTTATAAAGTCTTGCATTTTTGATGACATAATCAACTATAATCACACGAATGATTGGCCACTTGGTGGCAGTGTTGTCTTTAGAAACAAGTAACAGTTAAAAAAAAAATATATATATATATATATATGCTATTTCTTAATATTTTCTGGCAGATTGAGAGTCCGAATGTGACATATGGTGAATTAAGCTTGTTCTATAAAGACCACTTGAGGTTGTACAAATGTGATATTATTGTACAAACTGTAGTGGCTATTTTAATGGTTCGCAATTATTGACTTAAACTAAGCTTACTTCTCTTATTATAACCACATAATATGAACGACATAAGAAGGTTTTATGCGTTGAGTTGGCATCGGAGAGTACCAACGATGGGGGAAAAAAAAACCAACCGTGTTGTTCCGCCGTCCACACTCGTTTAATTCAAAATAGGAGTCCCAATACAACTTCAAAATAAGAGTCCCAATACAAAAGTTTCACAGATATATCAAATAAACACAAGAATTAAAGAGTAACAAATGTTAATAACATAAGCAAACTTGCTACTAATAAATGGTGTTGTGCCGAATTTCGACCCCCCGCCAAATTATTACCCCCCTAGTATTGGTAGGTTTAGGATTAGTTGTGGGGGAGGGGTTAAAATTAGGGGCGGGGTTGGGATTAGGCAATCAGGTACTGACTTCAACGAGGGGGGTAATAATTTGGCAGGGGGTCGAAATTAGGCACAACAAATGGCGCTTATACAAACTATATAAAACATTCATTTACTGCATTTAAAGCTGTTCTATAATTTAAAAATAAATTATAATATCAATTATGTGGTTGAAATATATATATAAAACGTCATGTTTTTATATTTATTTTGAACTAATAAATTAACTGTGAATATTATTTTAGCAAATTTAAAAAGAAAGATTTGTAGTTTTGGTTAATTTTCAGTTGAAGCTAAACATATATATATATATTTATTTTATTTTTTATTTTAAAATGAGACTTTTTTTTGAAATACGCTGTTTTTGAAAATATATTTCAGAGAACCAGTTTAAATCTAGGATTTTTTTTCGTTAAATTAGATAAGTTTTTAGGCACACATTCATTAGAATTCATAAAGACATTAATACGTGAAACATGTAAACAATTCAAAGGATGCAATGAACAACAGTCCATACTAAAGAAATCTTTCTTTTTAATGGCACCAAAACGCACAGAATTTCAGTAAAAGAGTGTTTTACAGCATTAAGCACAATGAACAGATAATCATTTAAATTTCATGCCTTACAGAATGTCTATAAAAATTATCATTCAGTTAGCAGATGCTTTTCTCCAAACGCGGTTCACAAATGAGAAACATATTAGTGCCGCTGTAACAATACATTTGTGGCCAGGTTCATTAAAGGGCTAGATTAATAATAAATTACTGGATTTACAATTTAAAATCGACACAATTGTCACAAACAATTAAGGAGAGATCACTTTTATATAATCGTGTTACAATAGCCTGTTTTACAGAATGTCTGTAAAAATATAAAACAATTTACAATAATGAAAAAAAAATTAATATACTCATTTCTCTTCTTATATTTCGTGTATATATAAATTTACAAATAAGAATTGTTCACAATGGTTTGGTGCATCATTTTGATGTCCGTTTTAGGTAGACTTATCATGGATGAAAATCCCATGCAGGTCCATGTGAATAGCAGCATCAATGGTAGCGCGAGCGATCTCTTTAAAGGATTTAGCGTCCAGGACCACTAGGAAAGGTGGCTTTTGGGGATTGAACGAAACCACCGAAGACAGGATAATACCTGAAAACGAGGAAAAAAAACTCACTGTATGTTTTGTCAAGACAGCATAATTACAAAATCTTTGTTCAATGGTGAAAGTCACCTAATCATCATGGAACCTCATAACGGACCAATTTGGAGTGCCCTTAATCTCCACCAGAGGGCACTCCTCCTGACTCCTGGGCCTTCCCATTATGGACTTTATTTCCCAGTATCTGAGTGTGATTTCCCTTGTTAAAATCTGCCTATTTGAGCCCTGTGTTTTCATTCTCACTCTTATTTTGTGTAACACTGCTATTCTGAGTCAGCCTGACTAACGAATCTTTTTCCGAGTCAATTCGTTCATTCTGATAAACGAGTCACAGACGTGCATCACAGAACAGAGCAAGGCGACCATTTGAGCTTATAAAACTTAAACTTTGTTATTTTATTTTTTTTTAAATGAGGGATCGTTTCGCTAGATAAGACCCTTATTCATCGTCTGAAATCGTTTAAAACCCTTTGAAGCTGCTCTGAAACGGTCTTTTGGATCTTGAACCGTTTGTTGCCCAGTAAAGTCTATTATATGGAGAAAATCCTGGAATGTTTTCATCAAAAACCTTAATTTCTTTTCAACTGAAGAAAGAAAGACGTGGACATCTTGGATGACATGGGGGTGAGTAAATTATCAGCACAAGTTTTTGTAAAAGTGAACTACTCCTTTAAGTGTTTACTTAACTCTTTCAGCCTGCATTACGCAGAGATATTCTTCGTATTTTGCAAAAAAGGCCAATATTTTCATTAAATACTCACCATCATCTTCTTCGACAGCATCCGGAGATGCCACAAACACTGGCTCAGATGGGTAACATTCCTCCTCTGTCCACACTATATGTGTCCTGGTAACTATGTCCACTTTTGCGATCTATAACAAGAGAAAACATTGATAAATTATTGCATTTTTTGCAGAAAATGTTAATGTGGTCTTATAGCTCAACTGGCAAACAAGGTTCAGAATGCTAGAAAATAGAAATATATACCTTGCTTGGATAGGGTGACCAATCCACCCTGGTGCCATAAAAGTATCTGTACTTCTTACTGTTGAATTTGTAGTTGATACCAGGTAATTCTAGACCTGTGACCATAAAAGCAAGTTGCAACACACATTAAGTCAACATGAGAGAAAAAACAAATGACCAAAGACTGATGAATTTAGGAATCACCTTCAAAAATAGTGTCAGGGGTGCAGTGGAGAGAGCCGTCGTCCTGCAGCACTGCTGTGGCCTTTGTGTCCCGCAGCACGACCAGGTTGGTGCCTGGTGGAGTTTCCTGATATCATAAGAAAAAACATTTGTTGTATTAAGACAAATATAATCTAATCAAAGTCTTTAGGTATGCAAAGACGGTGCACTCATATCACTATGAATGGGAGAAAGTGCAATGCGCAATATGGTCCCGCATTCTAAATAAAAGAGCCAATTACCAATTGGTAAAGTCATCGCGTCACTCCAGCTGTGAGCAAACAATCAGTTACCTGAGACAAACTCTTATGACTGCATATGTGACTGAAAATGCTGTTTTTCGTCATGATTTGAGCATTTCGAAAAAAAAATTTCATTGGTAATTTCAAACATAAAATTTAATCGTAATTTTGATGAACAGCTTTGGATTTCATGTTTCCCCATTCAAAGAGATAGGAGCTGTACTGGCACGACTGAAATAGCTGCCCGAGTGTTTCAAAGATGGCCGCCGAGTGAAATGCTTTGCCTTAAAGGGATAGTTCACCAAAAAAATGAAAATTAACCCATGATTTACTCACCCTGAAGCTATACTATGTGAATATGGCATTCTTCTTTCAGACGAATACAATCATCTTAAAAATTTAGTTATATTTTTAAAATTAAGTTCCACACTTTATAATGGGTGAATGATTTACTCTTTCACCGTAAATCGATGCATTCGAGATGTATGTGAATTTATTGACAGGATAGCCCCTTGAGATGCAACATCTCATTTTCAAGGGGGTCCTAAAAAACATAAGTAATATGCAACACAGACACAACAACATTACAAAACAAGACAACAACAACAAAAAAAGCTCAACCTGCTTCTCACACTCTTGTGGGCTTCTACACCCAACATAGTTTCAGTAGTTAGTAGTTTCATTACAGAATCTCATCATCATAAATCGTCAACATAGAGCCAGGTAATAGCAAAATATCCTTAAGTGAATCTCAACCAAGGAAAAATAAATAAATAAATAAAATCAAAAACATAAACAGGTTATTTTAAGATAAGAGAATAGGCATAACCTAAAACGATTGAAAGAAGTAATAGATCTCAAAGAAACAGGAAGATTATTCCAGTCAGAAGGGGCTTTATACAGAAGTGACCTACGTCCAGCTACACTAACAGTTTTTGGAACAAAGAAAAAAGGATGTTGCGAATGTCTAAGAGAATAAGGAGTTCTATATGGAATTAGCAGTTCATTCAAGTAAGAAGGACAAGCAAAGTAAACACATTTAAAAATAAACAAAAACCAATGAAATTGTCTTCTGGATTTAGGATGCAACCAATTAAGCAAATCATACATATGGCTTGCCGGAAGCTAGTTATTATGTAGGGATATTTTTCTTACACAAACATATCACTTCACTTCCGAAGGACTTTATTAACCCGCCAGAGCCGTGTGGAGGACTTTTATCATGGATGGATATGCTTTAATGGACTTAAATTCACTCTCATTATAAAGTTTGGAAGACCCAATGACAAAAAAATGATTTTTTGAAGATTTCAATTGATAAAATTAAAGAGATGAAGAGTTTTTTTGCTGCATCTCATCCATAAAGATTATGCCTGGTTCAGATTACATGATTTTAGCCAGATTTTGGCACGATCCGTTTGACGTAGGTTGCCATGGGGATTCGTAAACGACAACGGGCATCGGGACGCAAGATTCGATCGAATCATCATGTATAGTGTGTCATAGTGGGCGACAATCTACGGTGCGTCTGCGATGCTTCACGACATCACGAAAAAAGACTAACGTAACGTTGGCATGTTTAATTTTTTTAACGGTCGTCCACGACGGCTCCGTCACATGTATGAGGTTGACCAATAGGAGCCGAGAAGCTTTTCCGTACACAATTTTCAAAAATGGCGAAACGAAAGAGAGATGATGGTGCTAACGTTAAAACTAAAAGTAAAAATATATAAGAAAACAATATTTTACCTCAAGTTCTCTTTGGAGGATTGACAGCCCATACTGTCCTCTTCGAGCAATCCAGGAACGAGTCCATTGTCGGGTTTTCTTTCTTTTTCTACTTTTTTCTGAACACGGACAGCCAATACAACACTCACCGCTTCTTCCATTGTTTGTTTACGTAACGTTCGTTTCCGGAAGTCACTCCCCAGATAGCAAACTGACATTGAATCAACGTGGAAATATGACATCGAAACAACGTTGATCTAACATTGTTTTGCTCATCGAATTAACGTTGAACCAACGTCAGACGCGTCATTCTTTCAAAACTAACGGAAAATCAACTTGAAATCAAGGCGTTGTTTCAACGTTATGAAAGCAAACCAATTTTCGATTTTCATTTAGCTTTGAAGAATGCCGCGTCTGACGTTGGTTCAACGTTAATTCGATGAGCAAAATCAACGTTGTTTCAATGTCATGAGAGACGTCGTTTCCACGTTGATTCAATGTCAGTTTGCTGTCTGGGTCGCTACTAGTTTCGCCTTCTCGATGACATCACCCGCGCTGTTAAAGACGGCATGCAATGACTGGTCAGGAAGCAACGTGTAGTCTGACATGTTTCTTGTCCATGACACGACAAGATTTTAGGAGTCAAAATCGCGTAATCTGACACAGTGACTATCGTAACAGACAAAAAAAATGGTGTAATCTGAACCAGGCATTATGTAATTTAATCATTTTTACTTTATATTTCCTATTTTACCTTGTCTATGTTGAGAGGAAGGACAAACCGCTGGCATGTCGGTCGAGAGAAATCCTTGTTGTTCTCTATAAACTCTGCAACATCTTGCTTCATGTTGTGTATGTAGAACATATTGTACAGATTGCTGTCCTGATATGTAATCAAGTCAAAGACGACATGGCCATCTTCCTCGTAAGCATTGATGTGATGGAAGAACACAAATGGGTCTGCGTGGTACTTTATGCTCACAGGTTTCCCAGTCTTCCTATTGATCAGATGGATCACTGTCTATGTGGTGATCAAAACCAACAGTTGTTAGATTATTTTGGGCATTTAAAGAATGGATAAAGTACTATTTTAGATGATTTGACTATTGTAAACAAAAAAAAGTTGCTCACAATGTCATCTTTGTCGAATTTCAGGCAACTGCCCCAGTTGACATCTCTGAAGTAAGCTGTGGCCAGTTTGAGGATATCCAGCTTGAAGGCCTGCTCCACAAAGATTATGTAGTTCTCCGTCATGCCAAAGCTGTGGAAGTAGCTTGGGTACAACGAGGAGCGGAAAGGAATGGAGCAAACTTGTTCCACCTTCGTGAGGGCTGGCTTATTCTTCTCTTTATCTGCAATGAGAATTGCATAGGTTGTGTAGGTGTTCTTTATGAAATATGGCTGGCCCATCTATAGTAGTCCTCGCTTTTAGGGGGATTCTTGGCTGTTGGAACAGACTGAAGATAATAAGTGTACAATTTTTTTTATTAATAGCCTGGTCCCACCAGACTCTTGTACATTTCATTTGTACAGAGGGTCTAGCCTCACTCCATTGACAAGACGGGGGTCCTCTGTTGAAGTTTAAAACTATTGGATCTGCCATAACCAATTGCTGATGTTTGGTCGTTACGTATGACAACTCAAACCAGCGCACGACATCAACGTCATCATTCTCAGACACTCAAAAATTGACTGGAGAAAACCAAAGAATACACCACAATCCCAGACGTAGTACTGAAGGAACATGAAAATTTGGCGGAATTACGTAGGAAGGCGGAGCCAGGCTAGTTAACTAAATAAATGTACTTCACTCTTAGAAGAAAAGGTTCTATATAGAACGTTAAAAGGTTCTATCAGCGCTACATATTTGGAACCCCTAAAAGGTTCTATACACTCTTAAAAAAAGGGTTCTATATAGAACCCTGGGGTTCCGTACTTGGCCAATAGAACCTTTTACCAAAAAAAAAGGTTCTATATAGATATATCCATATATCCTATATATCCATTTCTGGTTCTAAATAGAACCATTTCTTCTAAGAGTGTTCAGTTTGTTTCTATACTAATTATTCTTGAATATTTGTGTGGATTTCATGGTACTAGACAATACAGTATTTATTTACCTCAAAAATGTTTGTTTCTATATAAAATAATACAAATATTTGAAATTGTTGAAAGCACAATTTCATATTATTTTCAATTAGAGGTGCAATGTGTAAAAATTTTTAGTATCTATTAACAGAAATACAATATTCAGTGGTGTATGAAGAACTCACTTAATAAACCGTGACGTTTTTATTACCTTAGAATGAGACATTTATATCTACATAACCGCCGAAGGTCGACAAATTGTGACGTCATGTTTCCACCGTAGCCGAACGCGAGCAAACAGAGCACGTTTCGTCACTACCTTGAAATCTAAGCTAACGTTTCAGTCCATCTTTGACTATCTTCAGCACTTTTTCAATGGACTTTGAGTGTGTTTATTGTGCTGGTTCCTCTTTTTATTTATGAACTGAATTTACACACCCAAAAATACTTTGCATATAGAAATTACCGCAGAACTGTTTCATATTTTTAGCCAGTTGACAATTTTAATTACCATTTAGTCTTTTCTAATCATGTCTACAATTTTTTGTGTTCATATAGGTTCATAAGTTTGGTACCATTTGTAGTCCCATCAAAGGGTTAAAAACACTTTTAAGACCTGTTCACACCCAGTTTGATCCACACTACAATTATACCAATAACAGCACATATAAACAATATCATTGGAATTACTTTCAGATTGATTTTTTTTCCAGCTAATGTATGATGCCTGGTTCAGATTACACGATTTTAGCCCGATTTTGGCACAATCCGTTTGACGTAGGGTATCGAGGGAATTCGTAAACGACAACAGATCGAGTTTGACTAGCATGTTTAATTTTTTTAACGGTCGTCCACGACGGGTTCCGTCACATGTATGAGGTTGACCAATAGGAGCACAGAAACTTTCCGTACACAACTTTCAAAAATGGCGAACCGAAAGAAAGAGGATGGTGCTAACGTTAAAAGTAAAAATATATAAGTAAACAATATTTTACCTCAAGTTCTCTTTGGAGGATTGAGCCCATACTGTCCTCTTCGAACAATCCAGGAACGTGCCATTGTTAGGTTATCTTTCTTTTTTTACTCTTTTCTGAACACAGGACAGCCAATACAACACTCACCGCTTCATCCATTGTTTGTTTACGTTGGTTTTCGGAAGTCACTCGCTACTAGTTTCGCCTTGGGCGTAGCATACGAGGAATCTAAACACAGTGGAACATTAAAACCCTCCGCCGCCAACTAGCGTTTCGGAGCAGTACTGCAGAGCAACCAAGACCTGAACGAAGAAGTATAAATGCTCACGGTACACTACGCCGTACCCTCAACGCAGAAGTATAAATTGGCCTAAAGACGCCGTGCGATGACTGGTCAGGAAGCAACGTGTAGTTTGACATGTGTCTCGTCCACGACAAAATCGTGTTATCGGACTATCGTAACAGACAAAAAAAAACAAAAACGTGTAATCTGAACCAGGCATAGCCAATCAGAATCCACCCTGTTTTGAAGAGTTGGAGCATTTAAAGAGACAGATGACAAAATAGAATAAACAAAATAATAAGAATGAACAAAACAATGTTGAGCGTCAGTGGGGACGCTAATATACCGTAGTTATCGTTATAGTTGTTTTTATAGTTATCGTTCTTGGTGTGAATGGGTCTTAAGAGATTTAATGCTATTTCTCTGGTTACCTGAGGCATTGGCAGGCACCTTGAAAATAACATATTTCGGTCGGCCAAAGTTCATAATGGCAGTCCCCATGTTGTACGTGTTCCCTTCATCGTCATAATGAGGATGTGCGGTTGCCAAGTTAATGGCGATATGGTTTCTGTAGTTCGTCTGAAAAGATAATGAAGGACAATTTATTTCTCATCAAAAGCAAATTGATGAGATGCAGTTGGTAGAACAAACAATTGAAATAATGAACACATTTGGACTCACTCTTCCTAATGTGTCGAGTGTCAGTGGGTCAATTTTGTTAATGTAGTTCACTTCTGATGATGCGTAATAATCTTCACCATATCTTATGATGTTGATGAGATTATTATCTGTGAAATCTGGAATGGCGTTCACCAGGTAACTGAAGGCTCTACAAAGCAACACGAAGCAGTTAGCCGGGTTATTTTGATTGGATTTAATACAAAATTGAAAAAGTCCAGAAAGTATGATCGTTTTACTTGGAGAATATATTCTTGCAGGGATCTGGGTACACCATGGTCCCGAATTCAGACACAACGATCCTATTGGCAGCAGTGTTCTTTTTGTATGTTTCACTCTGCAAGAATTTACTCCTGTAAAATACATCCCCTGGAAAATGACAATTTAATTGTTTATGGCTCAACCAATCCACTGTTAACACTTTCCTATAGTAAAATGACACAGATGTTTGTAACAATGTTCATAGTACTTTCCATAAATGCCATTTGAAAGGTTCTTGCCCATGCACCCGACGTACCATCTTTAAAGGTGAAACTGTGAATGAGTGCCATTCCATCAAACCAGTGCTTGTATGAAGTGTTACCAACTGAGAACAGACCAGGACCATTCCGCAAAAGTGTCCCCTGAAGCCATTGTGGGATGGAGCCTAAATAAAGCAGACACAGTGTGTGAACTGAACAGGACATTGAGGTCATAGTGTTATGCGGCTTTCAGCAAATCTATAAGAAGTATGTCAATTCAGGGAGCAAAAATGTGCAAAATTGCAAATATATATATATACTGTGTGAGTGTGTGGGCTAATCATTTTAGGTTTGTGTGTAGAGTTACTACAAAGAATTTTTGGATGAGTTCAAATAGTTTTGAATGTTGACAATACACATTAACGTTTTGGAGTATGGATCATTCATTGCAACATGTTTAAGAATCTGTTATCTGCTTGACAAATCATTTATGCTACTGCTGCTGCCAGCTAACATTATTTTAAAGCTATTATTAGCCAATTTGTTGGCCAAAAATCCAAATTTCACCCCTGCCTGCAGCACTGTAGCAAAGAAAATGAACAAATTGGTGTGTTCTGTACTACTGCTTGATTGTGTGTGGTAACAATGACTCATTCTTTCGGATATGAAATACTTTGAAATTATTTTTTTATATGTTTTAGCTTACCCCAAGGGCATCCAAGATGTAGGTGTCTTTGTTTCCGCAGACCACAGTAGTTTCAATTTTTATACTTTTAAGGTCAAACCGTTCGTGTCTGTCAGTTATATAATGGAGGTCTATGGTCACCACCTCAAAGAGCATGCGCAAAGAAGTCCAAATTAAACACGATTTAATGACTCGTAAATGTAAGTACACATTGATGGCCTAAGACACGAAACGAGCGGTTTGTGTGAGAAAACGTACAGTATTTATATTGTTTTTACCTCTTGTAATCACAGTCACGTCCAAGTGATCTGAAGGCACGGGCGCACGGAAAGCACCGGAAGTGATCTCTTGCACGGTTGCGAAAAAACAATGTTGTCTGTTGATATATCAAAATCGTCTTCCATTGCAATTTCCTGTATATCTAAATATGTTTAGATTTTCACAGTGAAAGGTAACTGTGGTGAGCAGGACGGCCGAGGGACGTGAGAGAAAGTCGCGAGGCCAGTGGTGCGATTGCTAATGAGCAGCACCTGTGAAGCACACCGGTCTCGCATTTCTCACGAAGGAGCGGAGGCATAAAGGGGGAGCGACGGAGTGGATGATCGAGAGAGGAACAGGCCTGCTTTTGTTTGTATTTTATATTTTATTTGGTAAGCCAGCAGTCGTCCGCGAGGGGCTGCTGGCCGGTATTTTATATTTTATTTTCGGTAGCCAGCAGTCGTCCGTGAGGGGCTGCTGGCAGGTAATTTATTTGTTTATTTTGTTTAAATAAAGTCTTATTTTTATTGTCATCCGGTTCCTGCCTCTTTCTTCCCTGAACTTTTCAGCCGGTATGGCTCCGCTCCTTCGTGAGAGATGCGAGACCGGTGTGCTTCACAGGTGCTGCTCATTAGCAATCGCACCACCGGCCTCGCGACTTTCTCTCACGTCCCTCGGCCGTCCTGCTCACCACAGTAACATTTCCGAAATCTCTGTGTAAACAATGAGTGACACACTGTACACGTGCGATAGATCACTTCCGGCGCTTGGGCAGACAGAAGCACCCGCGCCCTCAGATCACTTGGATGTGACTGTGATTACAAGAGGTAAAAACGATATAAATACTGTTCGTTTTCTCAAACAAACCGCTCGTTTCGTGTCTTAGACCATCAACGTGTACTTTAAATCATTTACGAGTCATTAAATCATGTTTAAATCATGTCTCCCCTTTGAGGAGGACCCCATATACCTGCATTATATGACTGACAGACAAGAACGGTTTGACCTAAAATTATAAAAATTTAAAATACTGTGGAAACAAAGACTCCTACATCTTGGATGCCCTTGAGGTAAGCTAAAACATCAAAAATTAAAGTGAACTATCCCTTTCATTGTAAGCCCCGCCTTCCTTAGTTACTGTTGCTATCTCAGACAAATAATGGGGGACCTGCTGTACCCCAGTAGAACTTTGTGTCTAGCAAGTTAGCAACGCCCCTGGTCCCAAGTAATATCGTTGTTTGTCCAAGTAATTTTGTAAGATGATTAGGTTGAGTCTCAATAGGCTTAGGTTAGGCTATCACAAAAATGAACAGGATTTTCATATTAGTTATTTTCCTAAACTGTGACAAAGGAAAGCACGCATTTCAAAGTGCTTTTCCCAGGAGAATATTGCTAAATTCATCAAAATCTACTTTTTTAGAAAATCGAGGCGAGATATCTCATAGAAAGCCACAATCATAACAGACATGCATTTGGATGCACTAGCTAGGCATTTGTTCAAAGGTTACATGCAATTTGTAGGATAATTTGTTGTGAAATATTATTGGCTCATTTATTTATATTTGTAAAACACAACATAGCTACTGCATTTTCGCTCAAATTGACCTTTGTATGCACATTGCTTTCTGTAGTAGATCGAGTTTGTTTGCAAAATGCTGTTTGTTTAATATGGAACATTGACTTCCATGGTAGGCTATTTTATTTTTCCTACTAGAAGTCTTTGGGGTAGCCTACATCAACTGTCCGGTTACTTACCAACATATATGCCTTTGTTTTTAGCAGAAGAAAAAAATTCACACAGGTTTAAACAACAGGCGAGTAGCCTAAATTATGACTGAATTTTCATTTTGAAGTGAACTATTCCTTTAACATCTGGTCTTGAGGATATAGCTCGTCACAACTGTGTTCCTTACATGTAAATGTCCCCCTCAGAAACGTTACCTGACACGTCTGCTTTAAGCGGTTCCGGTGTCTCCACTCCGTTTCTCCAGAAAAAAGACAACATGCCGAGCTGAAGTCGAGCGCTCAGTGCCAATGACATAACTGTGCTGCAACACACACACACACACACACACACGCGCACGCTTCATACGGTATCTCAATCTCATACATATACACGCACGTCACCTTAGTTGCGTTTCTGAATCATTATGTAACAGCTGAGTTCCTCCTGATAAAATAAACAGAGTTTGTCAGCTATACGCAAATATCGATGCACCTTTCTCTCAGTCTAAAAGAAACACTGTTTGTGTGCCAGCAATTTTTTTTGTCATTTGTTGATTGTCAGTTATGATTTTTTTTTTAATTTTGTGAGATATTAAAGTGCCATTATGTTTTTTTTTAATATAAACGTTTGTGCAGTGTGTAATATATCAAGTTGTTTGTAAATCTAAAAGGTCTGCAAAGATCAAAGTGCACAACAAATACAGTGATTTTCTCCTTAAGAATTGATTCTGAACTGCCGAAATGAGTCGACAGCCCTCTTGTTAAGATATTTACATAATGCAGGCCTATGTTCTTCATTGGCGGCCCCTGAATAACGTCTAATTCGACCTGTTTTCAACACTGTATTTGTGTCTTGGTTTGTTTTGTTGACACGTCGAGAAGATGCTGTTTTCAGCACTGCAAATCCACTGCAGACCTGTGCGGACTCACGCTGGAATTAAAATGATATAACCAACGTGGAGGAAGCCTCTGGAGCTGAAATTTAGATATGGTAATTGGCGGTTCATTTTCGACACATACTGTAAGCAATAGACCAAACACAACAGACTGGGCCGTCTGACCAATCAGAGCAGAGTACGATTGCGAAAAGGAGGAGTTTATAAAGACTGAATTGCATACTGAGTAATACATTTGAATTGGAATTTACTTTTCGACTGTAAAAAAGTATGTTATATATCTTCTATATACTAAAAAATATGGTAGTATGAAGGAAATTTGAAGGAAGACGCTGAACGTCGGGTGCACACTGAACATTAAGAGCATACTGAATGGAGGACATAGTATTCTCTCCTATTTTTGGTATAAATTTTGATTGGCACACACATTTTCTTTTCTTTTTTTTTTTTTTTACCTGTCTTAGATAGAACAGTGAGGCACCCACAATAGAAGTGAATGGGGCCAATTATTCGAGAATTAAAAAGTAGAAATGTGAAGCTTATAATTTTATAAAGTCAACTAACATTAATTCTTATATTACAAATTGTGAATTGTTTATGCTGTAAGTCTGTTAAATCAACCTTTTTTTCCACAAGGTAATTTTTACACTAAAATCATGACAACATGCATATTAGTTTCATTTTGTGGATAAGGGTTTACATTTTTTACATTATTTTTCAAAATGAGTATTTTATCATTCCTGTTGTTTTTCTAAGTGGTCAGACTTTTAATTGTTTTTGCCTGGCGGACAATAAAAGATAAATAATACACTGAAGGATGGACCTGAACCATCTAATAACCAGAATCCCACAGAAACTTGGGGATTGGCGCAACATAGAAATATGCTTTTCTTTCACATTTTACTCAAACTAAAATTATTAATTGTATTTACTGTTGGATTTTTAATTGAATGAACAGTAGAAACAACAAGGGGATTTATATTTAAAGTGTATTAAAGATTTTTGTAATTGGTTATCAGATGCCAGCTTTGTTTTTTTGGATTCAACACTTGTCTTATCTCCCTCTGCCCAGGCTGTGGATGTAGACTTCAATGGTTCTGTAGTGTTATTTACACAGGGGCCTGAGGGGCACAATGCAGTGAAATGGTTTGTGTTAATGCATCTAAGAGCACATCACAAAGGCCAGCCGTCTAGCAGTCAAACCATTGTTGTGAACAAGTCTATTGGTAGCATCAGACTCTCATTTTGGGGGCGGACGTCAGTGTCCTTTAAATACAGCGGGATCAGGCTGCTTCTGTTCATGTACAGGTTGAAGGATGAAGATGGACAATCACACTCTCTACACTCTGTTTCTAATTGTGAGTTTTCATGTCATCTCGATCTGGAGTGACGACGAGGAGGTTCTCTCATGTCCAGAGCACCAGCAGGCCTTTGAGAGCTCCTGCTATGAGTTTGTGACTCTCCAGCGCAGTTTCCTCAGCGCTCAGGCTTGGTGTGAGCGGGGCGGTGGGCACCTGGCCTTTATCCAGATTGATGAGACCCAACAGTTTCTCCAAAAACACCTGCAGGCGGAGCAGGACTGGTGGATCGGACTCGCACCTGCTTCCACCAACCTCACTCTGGACTCTGCCACTGAAGGTATATCGAAAGTTTCCACTATGCTTCTCAAGACATATGTTGTTTTTATAAAAGCTTTGAAAATATATCTTGTAACTAAATAAATAAAATATAAATATATGGACTATTAATTAGAAGCTGCACCTTAACTTTTTAACTGTTACCCCTTTAAGCATGTAAGCAATAAGGTTCGAGAGGCTGTGCTGTATCGTGAATAAGTAACGGCTGAAGGGCGTTGTTAGGCACGACGCGAAGCGGAGTAACCCCTTCAGCCGTTATTTATTCACGATACAAAGTTCGTATAGCACGAATGTCATTTCTCGTGGCATTTATGTACGCCAAAATTAGTTGGTACGCGTTTTTCGCGTACATTTGATACGCACTTTTTGGCGTAGCTATAATACGAACTCCACCCCCCTTCCCCCTAAACCTACCCGCGGGTTTTCAGTGGGTAGCATATGCACGCAAAAACCATTTTTGGCGTATAAATGCCACAAGAAATGACAATCGTGGAAACGCACTTTCGTGAGACTGTGTTGGCACTTGCCTTGAGTAGGCTATACCTTGCTTTTATAAAACGGTTACCACACAATAAACAAATTAAAGTAAAAAAAATGTATTAGTGCAACTTTCATGAAGTAAAATCACTAAAAGCCTTCTTTTCGGAAGAAAAAAAATAGTCCCTTACCGTGAACAGCAACAAAGTACCAATGCGTAAGACAGCTCAAATCAACACAGCATAGGAACTGCAGTGTTGCGCAGTGATAAACAGAACCGTTGGTTGAAGCGGTCATAGACGTGTTTTATCGTGATAAAGCACAGCTTGACCAATCAGAATCAATCTTGGAACTAACCGTTTCATAAGTGTATTTAAATAGTTGTAAATTATGAATGCTTTTGAATAAAGACCTACTGTTGGTCTCTTTAAAAACACGTTATTTCAGAAGTGAATGTGTTTAAAACTTATACAGGTTTATATTTACTTACTGTAAAGCAAATGTATTGAAATAAACATTAAGATTTTATAGAAAATACATATTTCAAAAAAAAAAAGTCTAACAAAGTTGTTTTCCAAATTTGAAGTTCATATCAAAAGTGAGCCCACTAAAATTGTTTGAACTAAAGTACACTTATGGTAATGCAATGTTAAATTTTAAAACGTTTTTTCTAAATTAGTGTTTAAGCTTTTGAATGACACTTAATATATTGATTTTGATACCTAAATAATTATTACTAAAATATTTGGTAAACATATATATTTATATATTTGCACCCTGTCATCAGAACCGGACAGTAACGAAGTAGGCTACATTTAACTGAGTGGAGTACTTAAGTACAATTTTGAGGGATCTGTACTTTACTCGAGTACTACTTTTGGGGAATAGTATTACTTTTGGTGAATAGTTACTTTTCAGAGTGTAGAGAGTGTGATTGTAAATTGTACTCATGACTTTATTCAAGTACATTTGAGAGGGAAATATTGTACTCTTTACTCCTCTACATTTCTATCCATAACCGAGTACCCATTACTACAAAAAAAAAAAGGAAATAAGAAAAATCTCGGAAACCCTCAATTTGTTGTTTCCCTCTCAAACGTGATTGGATTGTGCAAGCGCACTGATTGGGACAGCTATCAGCAATCACTTTCAGCTTTCCGCCAAAATCAACTCCATGGTCAGATTTAGATAAGAGACGAACCATGGATGAAACAATGAATTAATCCCGTGAATGTGGCCCCACCTCGCCAGCCTATTTAAATTTTCTGAATTTTTAACAATTTTCTTAAATTTTAGATAAAGCAACATGGTAAAAAATATGAAAATGACTTGATTTCACTTTACATTCTCCAAAGTATTAATTAACATTAACATTTTTCATAACTCCATGTAGAATTGTACTTGTACTTAAGTAGACATCTGACTGTAGTGCTTTTACTTGTACTTGAATAAAATTTAGCAAGGGGTATCTGTACTTTTACTCAAGTAATAAGGCTGTGTCTGTTCGCCTCTTGTCATGATGCTCTGGCACGGACAAATGTCTTATCGCTCTTGTCAGCTGTTTCACATACAGATAAACTATTTTTCAATCATGCACTGTAACATCTCCAGCATTACTGCAGCTGACTCGGGTTATCTCTACACAGCAGCAGGTTGTTAATGGGTCTGCGGCTTGACACCAATCTCTGGCTCTACAAAGACACATTTTTTATTGCCATGTCTTCTTTTGTGCTAGATTTGTCTCCGTTTCCATGGATGGCTATTGTAGGAAATGGGAGTACAGTCTTTTGTTGCACTGTGTTTATATCCAGATCCTAATTCTCAGAATTTTTGTCATGATGTAAATATCTTTTCAGTTTTTCAGTTGATATATCACAACAGGGTAGAAATTTGTTTCGGCAAAAAGGATACATATTTTTATTAACAGGGTTTGCTATCAATTTTTTTTTTATTGTAAAATTCAAATTCATGTCAAACAGCTCTTAAAGCAATCCTTAAAACAGACTCACTCAAAACAAATTTGGATCATCTTATCTGATTTTTGACACTAAATCAATAATTGGTCTTTAGAAATATGGTCGGTTTGCGAAAAATGTTTGAATTCGTAACATGGTGAGAAAGGCATAGACCTTAGTCATGTTAGACACCATTTTGAATTTAACGTGGATGAAAGCAGCACTCTTAGAAGAAAAGGTTCTATATAGAACCTTAAAAGGTTCTATCAGCGCTACGTATTTGGAAAGGGTTCCTCTGGGTTCTATATGGGTTCCATACTTGGCCAATAGAACCTTTTACCAAAAAAAAAAAAAATGGTTCTATATAGAACCATTTTGGAGTTCCATATATGGAACCATTTCCGGTTCTAAATAGAACCATTCCTTCTAAGAGTGAAGGTTGTGCTCCATGACAAAAGCAAATAATCTCCCACTGTAAAAAAATAATCCTGTGAAAAAAACGGTAAATTGTTGTTTGAAATTAACAACTAAATACAGCTAAATACAAATGTTAAATTACCATTATATACTGTAGATGACAAAACGGTAGCTATTTAGCCTTTTAATTTCAAAAACAGTTACACACCGTATTTTTACGGTATGATGCTGGCAACTACAGCTGCCAGTAGTTTACCGTTTTTTTACAGGATTATTTCTTACAGTGCAACTCTTTGTTGTTTTATTTTGTTACTTTTTGTTCTCAGGTCCCTTGTCCTGGTTGGATGGTTCAGATGTTAGTTATTCCAACTGGATCCAGGATCCCTCGCTGAACGCATCATGTGGCTTCATCAGAAGAAATTCTGGATTTCAGTGGGAGATCACCAGTAACTGCAGCCAGGAGCTCTACTTCATCTGCGAGTTTGGTTGGTCTCTTTTTTATATGAAAATATTTGGTAACACTTTATTTTGATGGTCCACTTAAAGGAGTAGTTCACTTTTTAAAAAAAACATTTGCTGATAATTTACTCACCCCCATGCCATCCAAGACGTCCATGTCTTTCTTTCTTCAGTCGGTTTTTGACGAAAACATCCCAGGATTTTTCTCCATATAATGGACTTCAATGGGAACCAAACGGTTCAAGGTCCAAAAGACAGTTTCAGTGCAAACTGCAAACTGTTCAAAGGGCTTTAAACAATTTCAGATGGTGAATAAGGGTCTTATCAAGCGAAACGATCGCTCATTTAAAAGAAAAATAACAAAGTTTAAGTTTTATAAGCTCAAATGGTCACCTTGCTCTGATCTGTAGTGCGTTCGTGACTCTCCTATTCAAACTTGTTCATCAAAATGAACGAATCTTTTCGAAAGTCAACTGGTTGATTTCGTTCATTGAATAAACCAAATGACACGAAAAAAGATTCGTTCATTTTGATAAACGAGTTCTAACAAGAGAGTCTCGAACGCACATCACAGATCAGAGCAAGGCGAGCATTTGAGCTTATAAAACTTAAACATTATTTTTTTTAAATGAGCGATCGTTTCGCTTGATAAGACCCTTATTCATCGTCTGGAATCGTTTAAAGCCCTTTGAACATTTTGCAGTTTGCACTGAAATGGTCATTTGGACCTTGAACCGTTTGGTTCCCATTGAAGTCCATTAAATGGAGAAAAATCCTGGAATGTTTTCATCAAAAACCTTAATTTCTTTTCGACTGAAGAAAGAAAGACATGGACATCTTGGATGACATGGGATTGAATAAATTATCAGCAATAGTTTTTTTAAAAGTGAACTGATCGTTTAAGACATTCTACTAACTATAAGTAACTTTGCAACTACACGTCAACTAACTCATTAGTGTTAGTAAACTGTCTGCTTAATATCTGCTAACACTTTATTTTGATGCTCCCCAACAGGCAAGTAACTTTGCATGTCAACTTATTATTATACTTACCCAAACCCCGTAGTCTATTACAGCCTACTTAAACTCTAACGAGAGATATCATGTAGTTGCAAAGCTACGTATAGTTAATGGACCATCAAAATATAGTGTAACCACATATTTTCCTCCTTAACTTTCCTTTTTGATTTGTTTTGAGCCTGAGTTAGTAATAAATCAATGTTTTTTAGAGTCTGGGCGCACTTTAGCCTGCGCGGACCACAACGCTACGCTTCAGTGTGGCTCTGGTCAAGTGATAGAGATTGATGACAGCTTCTACGGTAGGAAGGCGGTGCATTACTGCAGGTCCGGACACGCTCCCTCACACACTCCTCCACAGCAGGACGAGTGCAGCTGGATCGATATAGTAGATACTGTGTCAGGTATACATCCACTACAACTTTCCTACACTTTCCATGAATAGGTTACACTGAACTGTTCCTCACTGCGTCCATTAAGATCGACCATTACCCACACACTTACATGTGTTATCTGTTAAGTGTTATCTCTTCACACATCCATTGATCTTAATGAATTTATTAAGTTTGGTCTTTTTGATTTTTATGTTTATTTACTGTTTATTCCTAAAAATCAAATTTTTAAACTGTAATTACATGTCCCAGTTTATTATGTTTTATCTTACCTCAAGGACATCCAAGATGTAGGTGTCTTTGTTTCCACAGTAGTTTCAATTTTGATATTTTTAGGTCAAACCGTTCTTGTCTGTCAGTCATATAATGGAGGTCTATGGTCACCACCTCAAAGAGCATGCACAGAGAAGTCCAAATTAAACATGATTTAATGACTCGTAAATGTAAGTACACATTGATGGCCTAAGACACGAAACGAGCGGTTTGTGTGAGAAAACGAACAGTATTTATATCATTTTTACCTCTTGTAACCACAGCCACGTCCAAGTCTGCGCAAGTGCCGGAAAGCGCCGGAAGTGATCTCTCACGTAGTTGCGAAAAAAATTCAACGTTGTCTGTTGATGTATCAAAATCCCCTTCTATTGCGATTTCCTGTTTATCTAAATATGTTTAGATCTTCACAGTGAAGGGTAACACTTCCGAAATCTCTGTGTAAACAATGAGTGACGTGCACGCGTGAGAGATCTCTTGGACGTAGATAACGGTACCAAGAGGTAAAAACGATATAAATGCTGTTCGTTTTCTCACACAAACCGCTCGTTTCGTGTCTTAGGCCATCAATGTGTACTTACATTTACGAGTCATTAAATCATGTTTAATTTGGACTTCTCTGTGCATGCTCTTTGAGGTGGTGACCATAGACCTCCATTATATGACTGACAGACAAGAACGGTTTGACCTAAAAATATCAAAATTGAAACTACTGCGGAAACAAAGACACCTACATCTTGGATGTCCTTGAGGTAAGATAAAACATCAAAAATTAAAGTGCTGCCCAAAACTTGGCAACATGTTTGTGATACTCCATATAAAAGTTGGAAATTTCAGCAGCTCATATACTTTTTTGTTTGACCTCCCAAGGTTTACAATCAATAGAAATGTGTTAAAAATATCTTGCTAACCATTTGTTAAATTAATTCAAGAGTTACATACCATCCTTTTTTTTTTTTTACCTTACTGGATTAATGGAAAGTGCCATAAACAATAAAGTACATTGTATGATTTCAGGCTTTTGTAACTTAAGATTTATTATATATTTGCAAAAGTGTTTCATGCAACCACTCCCTATGTTATTAGTGGGGAACATATGGACGCTCTTTTTTTGTGACTGAAACCATGAAGGGCAATAAAGCACAAAAAGCTTCTTTATCATTTGCAAACGCACTCGACAACTCGGATTACATGCTTCTTAGCCTTAAAAAGGAAATGATGCCCAACAGTACGCACAAATTCAATATTTACAGAGGTATTCACACAATGGTTTATTTGAGTGTGTCCAATTGTGTATTCAGCAGCATGTAGTGATTAATGTTGTAGATTATTTGCACACTGAATGTAAACTGTTGTGTTTTTTGTTGTGTGTGAAGAGCACTGCCACGGGCTGCAGGTGTGTCAAGCCGCCGCCGATATATCATCTCTTGGAGAGCCGTGCCCTGCGCTGGGAAGCTACTTATCAGTGGAATATCATTGCAAAGATGGTCAGAACTCACACACGGTGGAAAATCAAATGAAATCTCGATGTTACAATGCCCGGTTTCACTTTATTTAATGGTTCCTTTAACTCACACTCTTAGAAAAAAGGGTTCATTGGGGTTCTACACTCTCAGAAAAAAAGGTAAAAAAGTTGTCACTGGGGCTGTACCTTTTCAAATGGTACACTTTCTTACCTTAGTGGTACATATTAGTACCTAAAATGTACATATTAACACCTAAAATGTACATATTAACACCTAAAATGTACATATTGGTACCTAAAATGTACATATTTACACCTAAAATGTACATATTAACACCTAAACGACTAAAATGTACATATTAGTACCTAAAATGTACATTAACACCTAAAAGTTACATATTAACACCTAAAATTCACATTAGTACCTAAAATGTACATATTAACACTTAAAATGTACATATTAGCACCTAAAACGTAAATATTAACACCTAAAATGTACATATTAGTACCTAAAATGTACATATTTACACCTAAAATGTACATATTAACACCTAAAATGTACATATTAACACCCAACCTTTTGAAAAGGTACAGCCCCAGTGACAGCTTTTGTACCTTTTTTTCTGAGAGTGTATATATGAAGCATAGGGTTCTTTACTCGACTCCAAAGAATCTTTTATGCAAAAAAAGGTTCTATAATGACAAGAATGAACCCTTTTGGCACAAAGGTTCTTTATAAGCTATTATTCATTCATATATTACATTATTCTGCAACATTTTGTAGTTGTAATTCAATTATTGTTTATTAAACTGTTAATATCACATTTTAATCAAGAAAAGCTGAAATGGCACTCTTCATGTGATATTGATTAACTACATAAATATATACATTTTCTAACCCCCATATCTTGAATTTTGTGATCATTCACATTCATGAATACATTTTAGGGTCTTGATGTTTGTCAATAATATTAAATATTTAATCCGGAAAGGACAAAAAAAAAATGATAATGAATGAACCCAAAAAGTTCCATAAAGAACCTTTTTCCTGGTTACAAAGAATTATTATTGAACCCTTAAAAAGTGTTCTGATAGAACCTTTAGGTGTTCCGAATATGTAGCACTGATAGAACCTTTTAAGGTTCTATATAGAACCCTTTCTTCTAAGAGTGTAACGTTGCACCTACATGTCTACTAGCTCTCATTAGAGTGTAAGCTGAGTATTAGACTGGTTGGGTTAGGGTTAGATTAAGTTGACATGTAGTTGCAAAATTACTTATAGTCAGTAGAGAGTCTGTTGGAGGACCATCACAATAAAGTGTTTGCAGATATTAAGCAGACAATCTACTATTACTCTGATGAGTGTTAGTTGACATATAGTTGCACAGTTACTAATAGTCAACAGCATGTTCAAAAGGGACCATCAAAATAAAGTGTTACCCAATTTCCTTACATAAAAAGCATCATATCTGATGTTGATAATATTGTGCATATGTATTACTCACTGTGGCCTTTAGACACTTTGTTTATTACCCCAGTACGTGACTAATCGCATGGATTCTGTCATCTTATCTGTTAGATAAGAAAGAACATTTAAGTTGCACAAGCAATACTTAAAGGTATACTACGTAACTTTTTTTGGTTCAAAATTAGTTAGCAATACATCATCAATCCTTCTTCCAGTGACATATGTCACTCGACCGTGTGTGTCTCGTCATATCCGTAAATAGACAAATGTTGAAATTTTGACTAGTAATATATTTGCGTTTTTTACGTGTATTGGAATCGGCCGATACGCGACTGCTGCGTTCTCCGATAGTTTTTTTTACTTTTTAAGTTACTTTTAAAATGAAGTACAGTGTGCACTGTGCACTTTATTATGCTGGTTGCTACTGTGTGCAATAGTGTAATTATTTCATTTATGCTTAAATATTTATTTTCAGCACTGAACTTTTTTTTTTGTTCAACCTCATGTTTTTAATATTTGTTACAAATTGTTTATCTACTTGTTCTTGTTCTACCTCACGTTTTCACTATTTGTTAAATATTGTTTTTTAAAGTTAAATAAATGTTACTTTTGTTAAATCGAGACCTGTAACATTTGTTAACATCATGTCATTTTTATTAAGTAAATTTAGCGAGCAAAATGTATCGGCTCCAAACATCGGCTTGAGAAAATCGGCAGCTCGTATCGGTCATTGGCTAAGGCTGATGGGGAAAAAAATTGGTATCGGTATCAGCACTAAAACATCCTAATTTTGACGTGTGTCTGGTGTGCTTAGTTGAAAGAAGCAACACTCGTTATATTACTAATAAAATAAGTAAGTTCTGTTGACAACTGTGCTGTGCAAAGTAGTTGCCTTACTGCGTTGCTCTGATTGGTTGTTGGTCTACCGACTATCCAATTGAGTGCAGAGTTTTTTTTTTCTGGTTCGGTTAAGACACGCCTCATAATCAAAGCCCTAAGGAGCAGTTTCAGACTCATATTCTGACTACAATATGTGTATGACGAAGTCAGGCTAATTTGAGACTAAAAAAGTTTTTTCTCATAGAACATAAAAAAATACAAATTTGAAATTTTTTAAATTATTTCTGAAAAATCTCTCTCAAAATAATTTGAAAAAAAAAAACAATCTCAAATATATATTTTTTGCTATCAGTGTGAAAGCCTTTTCTCTAAAAACACTTTTCTTTGCTCTTGATGCAATTTCTTCAGGATTTTGCTTTCACTGTGAAAATTGTGTCATGGGCGGGGCCACATTCCTATTGGCCAGTCGTTGAGCATCGTCTTTTCATTGTTCGGTTCACCTAGAAAATGTTTTAACACTGATAGCAAAAAAATATTTAGAAAATATTTAAAAGTGAGATTTTTTTTCTCAGAAATAATTTTAAAAGTATTTCACATTTATATATTTTTTATGTTCTATCAGAAAACACTTTCTCCCAAAACATCTTTAGCACTGTGTGGTCCGATCCATGTAAAATACCAAAGGATTTTCATGCTCTTGTTTAGTGCCACATTTAATACCATTTATATTAGGGCACTGGCCATTGCAAAGAATTTTTATAATCGTGCTTAGCTTAATATTTTCTAAACAAGTATTTATTTCCCTCCATTCATAAAATCTTGGAATCGTCCCTGGAGAACTGAGAACATATACTTTAATTTTGAACTTTTTTTATTATTTTTTTTTCTTTCTAAATTTGAATAATATTGACAACTTGACTTTTGGATGAAATGAAGACATTGCGCTTCTTGTTATCAGCTCTACATCTGCTGGTGAGCAAACTGGCTGCTGTCTTTGACAACATAACCATCACAGTGAAGTGGTTGCTGCATCCCTTTCAAGGCAATCTCACGTGCACTTTGAGTGCTGGAGATGGACACGTCATCGATCATTACAGGCCAGAGGAGTGAGTGTTGCCTATTAAAATAGCATTTCATTATTATAGGCCTATATGTGAACCCTTGTGAAAAAGAAATACACTTTAGCATACTTTTAACTTATTGCGGAAATAATATATTTTATGAATGAAATGTATTATAGTTGAAATTATGCAATTAGTTAGACTTACTCTGTCAAAAATAAAGGTTCCAATAACACAAAATAACCGTTTTTGTCTCTCCAAAGAACATTTCAGTGAAAAGTTCTTAATATAACCATTTTCTTTCTTAGTGTAAAGAACATTTTAATCTTCTAAAGAACCCTTTTGAGGAATGGAAAGGTTCCATGGATGTAAAAGGTTCTTCGTGGAACCATCAATGCCGATAAAGAACGTTATTTTTAAGAGTGCTTTTTGGACCCATTATGAAGGACATCTTTATATATAATTTTATAATTATATCTATTGTCTTCTGAATATAGCGTATTACTAACAAGAATTTATGGTGAACTAAATTAGACTTTTAATGACATTTCTGTTTAAACATGCATGTAATGTATTTTTATGAAACATTTGGAATGATGATGTTGTAATTAAGCACATTTAAAATATATTAATTTATCAAAAAACATTGGTAAAATTATGATCATGTTATGATCATGTAACATGTGCTTTAGTATCTCCAACACTTCAACAAATATAATGAAAAAAGTGTACTTAAGTGTGTTACGAAAATAACATGAAAATCAAAAGTATTTCATCAAAAGTAAAAACATGAAAAGTACATGAAAATGTACTTTCTTTGGGATACTCCACCCTAAAATGAAAATTCTGTCATCATTTACTCGCCCTTAAGTTGTTGTAAACCTGCATGAGTTTCTTTCTTCTGCTGAACTTAAAGGAAGGTATTTTGAAGAACGATTGGCACCATTGACTTCCATAGTATTTTTCTTTCTACTTTGGAAGTCAATGTTGCCAAACAACTGTTTGTTTCCAATCGTTCTTCGAAATATCTTCCTTTGTTTTCAGCAGAAGAAAGAAACTCATACAGGTTAGCAACAACTTGAGGGAATTTTCATTTTTGGGTGGAGTATCCCTTTAAGTGCAGTTAAGAGGTCTTTTATTTTATTAATATTATATTATCTATAGCAAAGTTGTTTTTCACAAGGGAACTTTGACTGACTAATGCTTGACTGTGAACTCTTTAGGATGGAGAACGTGGTGCATAAGTTCAGTCGTGCCGGAGTATTCACCGTGGGAGTGGAGTGCAGCACCAGTGAATGGCATGTGACGGCCCACAAAACCATCACTATCCAGGAGCCACTGGGAGAGTTCGGGACTATGACGTGCCACAGCATGAATCAATCCTCAGACTATACCAACTGCAAAGCACTTTATAATAACCCTCTGAAAATCCAAGTGGAGTTAAGCGCAGGTGAAAAAGAAATGTTTGATCGATATTGGTATTATTATTGAATTATTTTCTGATGAAAAGGAATACAATTTTATGGAAGCTTGTTTCCACCGTGGCATAAAAGTAAAATAAAAAGTTAATTGCGACTTTTTATTTCACACATCTGACTTTTTTCTTGCAATTTCAAGTTTAAATCTCGCAATTCTGACATTATTTTACGTTTATATCTCGCAGTTCTGACTCTATTTTTGTACATTTATATCTTCCAATTCTGACTTTAGTTTTGTACGTTTATATCTCGCAATTCTGACTTTGGTTTTGTACGTTTATATCTCGCAATTCTGACTTTTTTGTACATTTATATCTTGCAGTTTTTACTTTATATTTGTACGTTTATATCTCGCAATTTTGACTTTTTTTGTACGTTTATATCTCGCAGTTTTGACTTTATATTTCTACGTTTATATCTCGCAATTCTGACTTTGGTTTTGTACGTTTATATCTCACAGTTCTGACTTTTTTTTGTACTGACTTTTTTTTGTACGTTTATATCTTGCAGTTTTGACTTTATATGTCTACGTTTATATCTCACAATTCTGACTTTATTTTTGTATGTTTATATCTCGCAATTCTGACTTTATTTTTGTACGTTTAGATCTCGCAGTTTTGACTTTATTTTTGTACATTTATATCTCGCAATTCTGACTTTATTTTTGTACATTTATATCTCGCAGTTCTGACTTTATTTTTGTACATTTATATCTCGCAGTTCTGACTTTATTTTTGTACGTTTATATCTCGCAGTTTTGACTTTATTTTTGTACATTTATATCTCGCAATTCTGACTTTATTTTTGTACGTTTATATCTCACAATTCTGACTTTATTTTTGTACATTTATATCTCGCAGTTTTGACTTTATTTTTGTACGTTTATATCTCGCAGTTCTGACTTTATTTTTGTACGTTTATATCTCGCAGTTTTGACTTTATATTTGTACGTTTATATCTCGCAATCCTGACTTTATTTTTGTACGTTTACTGTATATTTTGCATTTCTGACTCTATAAAAAGTCAGAATTTTGAATCGTGCAATTCTTACATTACTTCTTGCAATTTTTGCAATATTTTTAAGTCTTATTATCCATTTACTTATTCATTTTCAACCACCAGATGACAAAAACATGTATAGTGATTCAAAGGATATTACAGGTGAAACTCAAAAAATGTGAATATCGTGCAAAAGTTAATTTATTTCAGTAATTCAACTGAAAAGGTGAAACTAATATGCTATATAGCCTCATAACATGCAAAGTGAGATATTTCAAGCCTTTATTTGTTGTAATTTTGATGATTATGGCTTACAGCTTATGAAAACCCCAAATTCAAAATTAGAATATTGTGAAAAGGTTTTCGTAGCTGTAAGCCATAATCATCCAAATTATCACAAATAAAGGCTTGAAATATCTCACTTTGCTTGTAATAAGTCTATTAGTTTCACCTTTTAAGTTGAATTACTGAAAGAAATGAACTTTTGCACAATATTCACATTTTTCGGGACAAAATCTAAATGAATGTTTACCTCCACCAGGAACAAATATTACCTACAAAATCCAGCATGGAGACACAGAGCTGGTGTCCACATCCGCTATCAGAGGGATCATTCCCCATGACATCCCCGTGTCTCCAGAGGTACAGCAGCAGCTCGGGCCGGGCTGCCACCAGCTTACTGTCGTGGCTCTCAACGGGGTGACGCCGAAAGATGTCTCCACCGTCCTGGATGTGTGCTTGCTGGAGCCAGTGGAAGGCCTCACAGCAGACGTGGAGCCCGAGCACGAGCAGTGTCCGGTGCGGGTCCTCCATGTCAATGCGACTCTGGCTCGGGGAGCTCCGGTGCAACTGCATTTCATGCTGTCCGGAGCCAATCACTCCTTCTCTGAGACGCATGAGATGCTGCATGGCGGTCCACAGCTTTTCCACATCTCAAACACAATACAAGGTGCTTCCATTAGATTGACATTTACTTTGCATGGCCAAAAGTGTATGTTTCATTTCAAAACATTTATAATTTTCACGTGACGTCACACCCTTGTAGAAAAGCCCACCTGAAGGGCAAAACAAGCCTTTCCTCTGCTAACCCATACTAGGTTTGCGCTAAGGTTTACTAAGACATTGTTATTAAAATACCAAATTTTGTATTTTATTGATGACACATGTGCACATTGAAAATATGAAAATGACTTTGGACATACTGTACATTTAAAAATACATTGTAGTGAAAAAAAATGATCCAACACTTTTGGTCATGTAGTGTGTATTTTGATCACATAGCTTGCAGGTTCTTCAGTCTGATTGTTTCTCTATCCTATCATTTAGGCACATTTAATGTTGTGGTCAGAGCAGAGAATTCCTTCTCAAGCATGGAAATGGACGGTGGAAACACAACCGTTTATTGTCACAATGAAACAATGAACCAACAGGATGGAGACACAGTATGTGATCCAGAGTCAAACACATACGCTTCACACAAGAATTCAATACTTAAGCTCATGTTGTTGATTATCACAGAATCATTTCAACATCATTAATGTTTACAATAATGTAATGTATAGACCTTATGCACCAGAGAAACGTGGGCGCCGTCATCAAGAATATTGTCTTTGAACTTCCGGTTTTGCTGTCGCTCTGTATATTTTTATGGCATCGCTGTCCAGCCAGGAGTAATTAGCTCGTGAAGTAGATTTACTTATTGTAGAGTTAACAAAAGTTATCGTGAGCATTGTAATGTTTATCATGATCATTTTAAAGTAGATGTCTTAACAAATTCGACCGGGAAATGTTTTACGAGCAGTTCAGAATACCTAAGATCGCTGTGGAGATACAGACCGGAAGTCTAAAGACAACGAGCGCAATGCTGGAAAGGGGCGGGGCTACATAAAATGCATGCAAGTCTGTGTTTTTTTTTTTTTATTATTATTGCAGAAAGGTAACATACAAACAATAACAGAACATAAACAACCAAAACAAAAATAAATAAATAAATAAATAATAGAGCATAGTTCACATTCAATTTTAACAAATAAGAGTATTACAAAACACCAAGGGGTATTGAAGAGTGTATCATAGCATTGTAAATATTTCACAGATCTTATTGAAGAAATGTAGGAATCAAAGTCATAACAAAATTAATGTAACATAGGAGATTAAGGAATTTTTGTTTATGTATGTGAAATTTTGCTAATAAGATAAAAAGGTTAACAATAAATTCCAGATCCTTATTGCTTTTATTTTCATAATACAAGGTAACATCCTTTAAATCGCAGTCTCATCCCAAGACGTCATATAACTGACGTCTTGGGACGTCTTTTGACCATATGTCAACATCCGCCTTTTTAGGGTACCCTAGATGACGTTATCGAATCCTAACTCTACCCCAGACCTAAACCTACCCCGTCACCTAACCGACGTTAAAGGTAAAGCGTTTGTTGTATGACGTCATCTAACCGACGTTTAAGGGTACCCTAAAAAGGCGGATGTTGACGAATGGTCAAAAGATGAGACTGTGTTACGTTATTTTGGTTAGACCTTGTATTTTAAATAATTTGGCTGTATTTTGAAATGATGTGTAATTTAGCATTATTCCAGTGCAACGACTTCCACCACTGTAAATGCATTATTGTTTACATATATTATTGTGTCACACTTTAGTTCAGGGTTCAATTCTCACTTTTAACGACTTTTGCCTCAATAAACTCCTAATTACGGCTGATTAATAGTTAGTAAGGTAGTTGTTAAGTTTAGGATTAGGGATGTAGAATATGGTCATGCAGAATAGGGCATTAATATGTGCTTTATAAATATACAGTCATGATCCATAAGTGACTAATTAATTGGACCCTAAACTAAAATGTTACCCATTTTTGTTTGTTTTTCCAAACTGATGGTATTCAAATATTTTTTCCTGGATGCCATAGGCCTATATGTTGTCAGTCTTTTTACTTTTACTGAACCCAGAACAGTCCTGTAAAAAGGCGGCACATCCATTACACTTCTATAATTTCAACAGATCGGGGAGCATGTGCGAAATCCCAAAGCCTTTAATCTGCATATAAATGTAGATCCAGAGATCCCGGTCATCGGCACTACCAGCGTCAAGCTATATGTTGATGAACTTAAAGATGACAACGCTCTCTGGAAATGCAGTAAGTACCACTATAACTCAACCACAAATATTGGGTTTTGATCCAATGAAGTCTATAATAACCGAAGAAATCTCAATAGCAGTACAGACTATCCCAACAGCAAACTGACATTGAATCAACGTGGAAACGACGTCTCTCATGACATCGAAACAATGTTGATCTGGCATTGTTTTGCTCATCGAATTAACGTTGAACCAACGTCAGACGCGGCATTCTTCAAAGCTAAATGAAAATTGGTAATTGGTTTGCAATTGGTTTGTTTTCCTAACGTTGAAACAACGTTGATTTCAAGTTGATTTTCCGTTAGTTTTGAATAATGGCGCGTCTGACGTTGGCTCAACGTTAATTCGATGAGCAAAACAATGCCAGATCAACGTGGTTTCGATGTCATGATTCCACGTTGATTCAATGTCAGTTTGCTATCTGGGATGTTATTGTGAAATACTGCTTGCAATCAGTCTGTATCAGTGGAGAAAGATGCTTTTTGTCACGTCTGTTGTTAGGACAACCGATATTATCGTGGTCACCGTGATTTTGCAGTGCAACATATTCCTGGATCAATACGTTTTATTGACCCTAAGCTGGAACAACATTCCTGTCCCAAAAAAAATGTAGTCCCAAACCTAACCCTGCTCATAAGTTATCCCAACCCGATCTCACGGGAATTCGTACGAATTTTACGAGGTGGCTAATTTGTAACAATTCATACGACCTCACTCGTACGAATTAATTTTTACGAATTGGCCAATTCGTATGAATTCGTACGAATGAACTACCCCTTACCCCGCCCCAAAACCTAACCATCACGTGTGTTTAGACAAAACGTACGAATTGGTACGAATGAGGTCGTACGAATTAGCCACTTTTTAATCACTCGTACGAATTCGTACGAATTGGTCGTGAGATAGGTTAGGTTATCCCTAAAATCGAGGGAAATGGTGAATATCGCCAATGTAGAAGCATCTAACCCTGGTTTTAAGCCTAAACTTGACAAACTCATCCCTCAAATCTGATTGGTTGATTGCAACAAAGAGCATGTTGGACTTGGTGAAATCACGTTCACACTTTCTTTACCGTCTCTATGTCCAGCAGGTGACTCTTGCCCCTGTCCGGATGAAGTGAAAGCTAGAGATTATGAGATTCCCGAAGCTTGTCTTCCACCAGTATACAGTTTCTCAATCTATACTGTATATACCAAGTCAAATGGTTACTTGCAAACTGGAACCAGATGCATCACTGTGATTCCCAGGGAAAATATGAAGCTCACTCTTACGTAAGAAGAACATTTGATCAAATTGGATTTGTTGTCATTTATGCTACTTTGAAACTATACTTGATCTCCTGTCTCTTTAGCTGTTCCAACTGCGATCCAGTGAACGTCGCCGACAGTGTGAAGCTACACGTGGAGTGTGAAGGATGTCAGAAAATAGTTTGGTTCATCGAGAGCAGAGCAAATGTTATTGTGAGTGTTTTTATTTTGTGTTATGACATCAAACCAGTGATCTGAAAACCAATCCAGTTTTGCAAATAATCCCTTGTGAAAAAAAGACATTTTAGCATGCTTTTAATATAAGCATTAATTAAAGTAATATACTTTAAAAGAACTGAACTGAAGTAGTGTTTAACAGACACTCAATTAGAATATTAGAAAATGTATTCTATTTTAAATTTATAACAAATGCGGTTAACTGAACTTTAGAGTGCTTTTTCAACCCACGTGACAAAATGACTTCTATATTTCGTTGAAATATAATGAAAGTATAATGCTGAACACACTGACAAGCATTTAAAGCAAACTAATGTTGTTTCTTTTTAAATTTGTTTTTAAGTGTAAATGTACTTGCACATTTTTAATGATAAAGTTGCATTTAAAATAAATATATTAGCTTTAAATGAAATATCAATTAACAGACTACAGTTAAAATTATAATCAAGTACTTAACCAACACATTAAAACAAGTGTACTTCACTAAAGCATGACAAAAATATATTTAAAAAAGTTCAAGTTAAACTTTCAATTTGACATTATGTTAAAGGGATAGTTTGCGTTGAAATACATGTTTTAGCTTACCTCAAGGGCATCCAAGATGTAGGTGTCTTTGTTTCCGCAGTAGTTTCAATTTTGATATTTTTAGGTCAAACCGTTCTTGTCTGTCAGTCATATAATGGAGGTCTATGGTCACCACCTCAAAGAGCATGCACAGAGAAGTCCAAATTAAACATGATTTAATGACTCGTAAATGTAAGTACACATTGATGGCCTAAGACACGAAACGAGCGGTTTGTGTGAGAAAACGAACAGGATTTATATCGTTTTTACATCTTGTAACCACAGCCACGTCCAAGTGATCTGAGGGCGCGGGCGCTTTGAGGCGCCAAAAATTAATTTCAAAGTGAACAATCCCTTTAAGAAACATTGTCATGAAAGCATATACTGTATCTATTTTGGCCTTTTATTATTTAATTAATATTATAATTAAAATATAGGCAAACATTAACACACTCTAAAAAATGATGGGTTGTTTTAACCCAATTTTGGGTAAAATATGGAGAAACCCAAACTTTGGTTTAAAAATGTCATTTAATATGTTACTGGGTTTGTCAATATTTGATCCAAATTTGGGTTTAAATAACCCAGAATTTTTAGAGTGTATTATCTGAATGTATATATATTTAAAATATCTAATTGTAATGTAGGCTATTTGTAGTGTCAGTTCTTTTTCACAAGTGACCCACATTTTAAACATGACACACTGTGTGCTTGGATGGTGTATTCAAATGCAAAGACTTTCTTCCAGAGTTTGCAAAGACGCTGTTACTCGGAGGCGGTGAAAAGGCCACTGATACAGCAGGCCGAGGGCAGCAGCAGCTCCTATACCATAGACAGTGACGTACTTCGAAAAGCTAAGCGCGATATCACAGTGGTGGTTTATGGTAAGAGATGCTCTACTTGTAAATTGCACCCATTGCACCATTAAAGTGGCCCCAAAAAGACTGAAATCACACATAAAAATGTATGAATTTCAATGCACAGATTGGCAACCTATATATCAAAACAAGTAGCACCTGCACATGCCATTTTTGGTTACTTCTACATAAATGCTGTTATAGTGATTTTAGTGGATGTGTGAAGTCAGTTCTCCTCAAGTTCACACAGTTTTACTTCATCAAAGTACATGTTTCACAAATTTTTTTCAACCAGAAAGAGTTCATTTTATGAGTCATTGTACCATTTTTGCTTTGCTTGCTTGTAAAGATTATTTGTGCTGTCTTTATATATATATATATATATATATATATATATATATATATATATATATATATATATATATATATGGTATTATTATTGAATGCAGAGACATTCATACTTTTAAATGTGGCGTTTTGGGACCACCGACTTAGGAAACACTTTATATTTTTCAGTGTCCCTGTTATACGTTACATGTAAATATATTAAAAACGGAAGCACTTTATTTTACAGTCCTGTTCCCCATGTGCATATTAAGTATGTATTGTAGTAATTTCAATAACTGGGTTAAAACTATACTAACCCTGAATTACCTCTAAACTTACCCCATGTAGTTACAGTGATGTGAATAAGGACACCCATGCTAAAGTTGCCTAAAAAGAGGAATACAAAATCATCTTTTGGAAATCGATCTAAATGCCTTAATTAGAAAAATGAGGAAAAATCCAACCTTTAAGGACACCAATTTTCTTTGTGTATGAATAATGTATCATAAATAAGTAAATGTTCTTCTTTAGAAATACAGGGTGCATAGGAAGAACATTATTTATTTATGATACATTATTCATTCATGGTGTCATTAAAGGTTGGATTTTTCCTTATTTTTCTAGATCGATTTCCAAAAGATGATTTTTTATTCCTCTAGGCAACTTTAGCATGGGTGTCCTAACTTATTCACATCACTGTAGGCTACCTTATTTTACCAGGTAAGAAAACTCTAAGTACACGTAAATGCACATACTGTAAAATAAAGTGCAATTGTAATTTATGTAACTAATCCTAAACCAAACCCTAACCCTAAAACATACATTCTGTTAATGAATGAATTTACTGTTATTAGTATGCATTTGTAACAAGGACACTGAAAAATAAAGTGTTACCATATTAATTCCGTGACTAATATTAATGAAATTTGAGAGCCCGATTGATTAATGTCAAATCTGTGTTTTCTCTTAGCTATTAAGGACAGCTTATCTGGATCTGCTAGATACACCGTTCCCATTGTTGGTGCATCCGAGGCGTCATCAGAAGACCTTTCGCCTTTGCCGACTTCATCTTCTCAAACTACGGACGAACCCCTGAAGCCTGTTACGCCCCCCTCCTGCATCATTAGCCCTCTCGTGGGTGACGTTCTCTCTCCCTTTAAGATCAGCTGCTCTGTGGATCCGTCTTTCTGCAAAGCCAGGCCCTGCGTGTTCTGCTTCAAAACTGCCCGTGGTGAGGAACGTGATTTTTTTTTTTAAATTTTGCTCTTCCTGATAAAAGTGAAATCAGCCCATGCATATAGAAGTTAACTCCTTGTACTTCGACCTATTTTGCAGGTCATTATTTTTACTGTGGCGCCGAGCCCACGGTGGAGTCGCTTTACCTCCCTCTAGGGAATGTACATAACAACTACAGTCTGGAAGTGGACATCACTGTTAGGAACGCAGCCGGTGTTACTGCTGACACTGCCGTAACCGCTTGGGTTTGTAGTTGAGCTTATTTGTTTAATAAAAAAAACACTTACAATTCAGCTAAATGAATTAAACAGATGGCTCATTCTCCTATAACTCTGCCAGTAGTCCCTCAAACATGTAATAAATCACTGCCAAATTTCAAGAAATGATATTTTTCCACTTTAGGACCAAAATGTCTGTAACGACTACACAGTGAGGGACCAGCACAAAGGATGAATATTCAGATAATATAACATAAATGTATGGCTTGTTTTAGTTTTTATCATTACTAATCTTGACCCTAATTCAACCCTGTCACACACAGTAAGTTTGCAATCTATATACGTATTTATGCTTGATAATATGATTATATGTCTGAGTAAATTCTAGTATGTTATTCAGTTTTGTGTGGTAATTACAATTTAAAAACTAAATTTCCTTTCAAATAAATATTTTGTGGCAGCAGTTGTACATTTAGTACTATTTAGCCTATTTTGTCTCAAGAAACAAAAAAAAAATCAGTAATGAATAAAAATCATTGATCATAAAAATAAAAAGTAAACGATGACATTGTAAACCAATAAATTCAATAAATGCAATATTTAGGTCAACCAATTATCTTTCTTTAAAAAATTATTATTTTTTTATTTATAAAACCTAACCATTAAAATAATTAATTGGTTTGAGTAGGACAAACTTAAATTCAACGAATTAGTTCAGTCAAATTAATTTTTATGAGTATTTAGCACTTTCTTTTTCTTTCAAGTTCACAGAACTGATAAATTTTAAGTAAACTGAACTGTTTCATTGTTTTGAGTTTTATGAAATTATTTATTTTAATTTAGACGAACTTAAGTTTAACTGAAACGGCTGGGATATCTATTTCCCAGCATGCTTTGCCGATGGCACTCGAAAGAGTGTAAATGCTAAAATTAAGTGCAATATAATGTTTTATTGTGTAAGATTAATGTTAAGTGTGAGATTTAGTAGCGATTAATGTTTTGTTATGCTAATTTAGAAGAATTTCTGTTAATGTTGGCTTTAGGATAGTTACCATCATGGTGACAAGTGGTGCATTCAGCTTGATCTGAGAGCAAATTATCCCTTTATATTATGATGCTCATAATACAAGTGCTTCTGTGCTTGTGAGCGCTTATAACACACTGTTTCTAATATGTTAGCATTTCCTATGTCAGCAGATTAGCTTTTAAAGCTAACTAAGTGTATACTATTAAAAGTGATTTGAGTTCTGCCAACTTATTCGGGTTTACAGTAACTAATTAGTACTATTAACATTATTTACCAAAGTTATCATAACAAAACGTTATTGAGTTACTTGGAAACAAATCAAATATTTGTTTATGCTTAAATTGTTTGAGTTAATAAACTTAAATGATTTAAGGCAATCGGTTTCCTCAAACGGTTTGAGTTGTACTAACTCATCAGGTTTTATATGTGATAGTGATGAATGGGAACATGCAAATTTGCAACAAATTAAAAATAAAATAAAATTAATGTTTATATTTTGTTTTGCATTACATTGTGTCAGGGGGTTGTCTTATCTTACAGTAGTTTTCATTGTGTTTGCTATTTTTCTCCCTGGATCTCATTCACCTGACCCTTATTAATCAGATCCTTAGCTCCTTTGTTTGCCCGATGTATTTCAGCTCTCGGTTTCAGTCCGTCTTGTATTGTTTATGTTACGATGAGGTTGTGTTTCTCCATGTTATTCTCCAGTTTCGTGTGTTGGAAGCTTTAATTAAAGAGTATTTAGTTCATTCCTTCGTCATGTTTGTATCAGCCACATACCTTGAGTGTAATCTATCAATGGATGTAGTATAAAGCCTATAATGATTTAATGATTTATTGACAAATGTCAGTATGGGGACCATGAGACCATTACGTGAGAATTAGTCAGACAGATAAAATGAAAAGAGTGACAGCCAAGACAGAATTGTGGGAATGAAATTGTTGTGTATGATATTCCAGGTAAAGGACACCAGTATCAAGCACACAGTTGAAGATCTTCAGACACTGGTTTCCAGTCAGGTGTCTCAGCTGCAGAAACAAGGTCGACTCACTGGGCCAGCGGTAGCACAAATGTTCCAGTCGGTGTCCGACAGACTGAATGATGGATTACTTGACGAACAGCATGACGGTCTCAAAAAAGAGGTAGTCTGTAGGGAATATGCACATTCAGTGATATCTATATTCCCAATGTTTATTTTACCCCTCTGCCTTTAATTATTACATTATTTAAATGATTTTTTTTTTGCTGTGATTTTGTATTTGTACATTTCTGCAATAAATTCAATTCAAATTTTCACAATACATATTGTTTCAAAGCAGCTTTACAGAAAGTGCATTTCAGAAATGTACATAGAAAAAATACAGTTAGTTAATGCAATTATCTAATCAACCAATCAGATGGCAGTTGCTTCAATGCATTTAGGGGTGTGGTCCTGGTCATACAATCTCCTGAACTCCAAACTGAATGTCAGAATGGGAAAGAAAGGTGATTTAAGCAATTTTGAGCGTATTTCACAATCTGCTCAGTTACTGGGATTTTCACGCACAACCATTTCTAGGGTTTACAAAGAATGGTGTGAAAAGGGAAAAACATCCAGTATGCGGCAGTCCTGTAGGGGAAAATGCCTTCAGAGGAGAATGGGCCGACTGATTCAAGCTGATAGAAGAGCAACTTTGACTGAAATAACCACTCGTTACAACCGAGGTATGCAGTGAAGCATTTGTGAAGCCACAACACGCACAAGCTTGAGGCGGATGGGCTACAACAGCAGAAGACCCCACCGGGTACCACTCATCTCCACTACAAATAGGAAAAAGAGGCTACCATTTGCAAGAGTTCACCAAAATTGGACAGTTGAAGACTGGAAAAATGTTGCCTGGTCTGATGAGTCTCGATTTCTGTTGACACATTCAGATGGTAGAGTCAGAATTTGGCGTAAACAGAATGAGAACATGGATCCATCATGCCTTGTTACCACTGTGCAGGCTGGTGGTGGTGGTGTAATTGGTTTTCTTGGCACACTTTAGGCCCCTTAGTGCCAATTGGGAATCGTTTAAATGCCACGGCCTACCTGAGCATTGTTTCTGACCATGTCCATCACTTTATGGCCACCATGTCCCCATCCTCTGATGGCTACTTCCAGCAGGATAATGCACCATGTCACAAAGCTCGAATCATTTCAAATTGGTTTCTTGAACATGTCAATGAGTTCACTGAACTAAAATGGCCCCCACAGTCACCAGATCTCAACCCAATAGAGCATCTTTGGGATGTGGTGGAACGGGAGCTTCGTGCCCTGGATGTGAATCCCACAAATCTCCATCAACTGCAAGATGCTATCCTATCAATATGGGCCAACATTTCTAAAGAATGCTTTCAGCACCTTGTTGAATCAATGCCACATAGAATTAAGGCAGTTAGGGGGTCAAACACAGTATTAGTATGGTGTCCCTAATAATCCTTTAGGTGAGTGTACAATCTGTGTGTACAATTCATTATGTGAATGCTTGGCTAAAGAGATGTGTCTTTAATCTAGTTTTAAACTGGGACAGCGAGTCTGAGCCTCGAACAATATCAGGAAGGCTATTCCAGAGTTTAGGAGCTAAATGTGAGAACGAAATACATAATTTAGACATTTACCTGATAACAGATCACTCTAAATTGTAATGTGGACTCGTGCATTGTCTTCAAAGCTGCTTTGAAATGATGTGTATTGTGAAAAGCGCTATACAAATAAATGTGAATTGAATATGTTGTAATTCTGAATAACCAAATCCAGTATGTCTCTTCTGACCAAAGCTGAGACAAGAGATGTTGCTGAGTTTGAGTGTCGCCACAAGCTCCATTCCCCCAAAGAATCCAGCAGAGGTGCAGATGAGTGCTAATGTGGTTGCAGGCCTTACCACACAAGGTCGTGAACTGACAGGCACTGCACAGGTACTTTGAAACAGTCTGGATGAATGTAGATGGTAGTAATACACCTCTTTCCTAACTTTCCAAACTGGCTACAGTTACAGGCAAGCTCTCTGCTGACAAACCTCAGTAAGTCCCTGGTCTATTTGACGCTTTCTGGTGAGGAGTCCTCTGAACATATACTGCAAGCGTCCACACCAATAATTGACGCTGTTAGTAACATCCTCAAAGTTTCCTCCAATACTTCTGAACAGGTACTACACGACACCCGAGCCCTGCTTCACATGCTAACTTAAAACCATCATTCTTGACACTGTTTCATTCCCCTCTGTTACAGAGTGAGATCTCCAGTCATTTACTAAACACTGTGGACAATGTTCAGAGTGCCTTGTTGGCTGGGAAAAAGGTTAACCAGCAGCCGACCATACTGAGCACTTCAGTTTTTGGTTTATATGTGAACAGGTAAGAGAATAATGCAAACGAATTGTACAAAAGCACAAATATTAACATAATTTGCAGCCTAAGCCATAAGACAATTCATTCTGCTGTGATCTTTCAGAATATCACCAGATGGTCTTCAGAAACAGCCCTTTAACATTCAGAAAAACAGCTCTGCCAGTTTCATGCTCCCATCTCTGGGCTCCGATGTTTTGTCTGCAGATGAACCAGTAGATGTACGGGTGAGTTGTGTGAATTTATTCATTTCGCAGATGCTTTTATACATGTGTGATTATTACTGCTGTCAAACGATTAAAATATTTCATCGCGATTAATCGCATTAATGCCGTAGTTAACTCGCGATTTAATCGCAATTAATCGCAAATTTTGATCTATTCTAAATGTCTCTTGATTTCTTTTTGTCCCATTATTTTTTCGGTCCCACTTTATATTAAGTGGTTTTAAGTACTATGTACTTTCATTGAAACAAATAAGTTGATACAATGGACTTATTACATGTTTTTACATTGTACTTATATTAGCATGTAATTACAGCTGTAATTAATTTATGTAATTACATTTGTAATTACACAGCTGACCCATCCCTTACACTTTAACCTACCCTTAAACCTACCCCACACCTGTCCCTAACCTTACCCAGATCACATCTCAATAGCGGCAAAAAGTGTTTTACAATACAACATGAGCAGAAGTACTTTGTAATTATTTTTCAATGTAAGTTCATAGTACTTAAAGCCACTTAATATAAAGTGGGACCATTTTTCTCATTTTAATGCTCTTATCAACATGGAAAAGTGGATCAGCTTGCTTTGTGCAAATGTTTTTTATTGAAAACAAAATTGGCATATACTGTGTTCAATTTCACACTAACATTCTCACTTGGAGCAAATAATCTCTCACACAATGTAACACTGTCCATCAATAAAAGGGTGAAAGAAATCCTGACGAGGTCCTGATATTGACGAAGGGGCGGAGAATTCGCATCAGCTGTGTGTGTGTGTGTGCTTGGCCATCATCAAGCGGTATTTCAGACTGGACGTGCTGCGATGATGATAGCTCAGTTCACAACGACAAAACACACAGATCACGTTGGTCTTGTCAATGGAACTATTTGGCAAATTTTTAATAGTAAACTTTCCATTCAGAATCTCATTGGCATCCGTTTCGGCGTCTAGCGCTCGTCATCGTAACGTTAACCAACTATTTGGCCGGCTCACAAGCCCAAACGAGTGTGTGTGACGTGCCTGTTGTTTTGTTTACGGTCTAGCTAGATCGGCTTGCGCTTTGGTCGACGAAGCAACAAAACGTTCTCGTGTGGCGCAAGCCATTGAAACGAATGGATTTCATAGCGCAGCGCGTGCATGCCGCATCCTGTTGCAAAAGCATGTGAAAAAAAACTACAAAGTTTGCTAGGCCAAAAAGACCGTTAATCGCGCGATAAAAAAATTGACGCAGTTAAAATAGGTTTACGTTAACGCCGTTAACAACACGTTTGACTGACAGCCCTAGTGATTATACATCCCGGTCTCATCTTAAGGCATCATATACTGACGATTTTGACATTTCGTCTACATCCAACCCTTTAGCGTCAATATGAGACGCAGATATATATGGGCCAGAAGGCGCCTCCTAGTGGTCTAACCCTAAGCCTACCCTAGACCTAAACCTACCCATAACCGAACAAAGCTCTGTGCTCAATGAAAATATTTCTTTTTGTTTTTTAGCTGTTTATTGAATATTAAAAGGAATTTGTTTGGCCGGGTAGGGTTGTGAAGATCATTTCACTAGTAAGGAACTCAATCACAACTCAATCACCGACCTCAGGCTTCTGGAGGGGATGTAAATTTGTAAGAGGATGCCTAGCCCATGATTGTTCTGTATGCAGGCTTCAATGTCTTGAACCAGTAGCCAGTGAGGAGAGATTAAGAGAGGTGTAATGTGGGCTGTCTTGGGCTCATTAAAGTTCTGTAGGATTTGTAGATGTTTGATATCCTGCCAGAAGAGCAATATAGTAGTCTACAAGTTACAAGGAACTGGATGGAGAGTTTTGGAAGGCCCTGATATTCCCAATGTTGTGCAGTGCAAACCTTCATGACCATGCTGTCTTTGCAAAGAGTTTTTTGAATGTCAATTAGATTACCGAAAGGTTTCTGGCAGATCTGGTTGAAATTATTGTTGAACTGTTGGAGTGGCCGGAAAGACAAGAAACCTCTTCGATAGATTGAGTTGGAGATGGGATTGTCTGCTTGTAATAAAAAGTAGGATTGTGCGCATAACAGTGGTGGGAAAAACCATGTGCCTGTACAAAAGTTCCCAGTAATGTAGTGTATATGGAGAAGACTATAGGCCCAAGCATGGGCCCTTGTGGTACCCCGTGACTAGTTGATGTGTTTCGGACACCTTTCCCTAAGGGAAACGAGACGTCCCTAAGGGGTAAGATTCAAAGATTAGATTTCTGTAATGCTAATTTATTCTTGAACCTATTACAGATGACAAGTTATGGAAAAAATCCATTCTCATGGTGTGAGGGTGACCGTATCAGTGGATCAGTGGGGTCTCTTTCTCTTACCAAAATGAATGGCTCTGTGATTACAGTGGCAAATCTCACTGAGGAGATTGAGGTAAAAGAAGATTGTCAGAAAGTGTCCAAAAGCTTGGCTACTGTAATTATAAAACATCCAGACCTTATCTATCTTTTTTTCAATTTCTAGATTCTCTTACCAAGGACGGATATGGCAGAGGTCAACCAAACTCTTTTGGAGCTTGGAAACTTCAGCACTGTGGTCATTAATGTGAATGCACCCAATATATTTCTGGTTTTCAAGTTAGACCCCTCAGACGAGATCCCTCTGCAGTTGCTCCTGGGTTTTCAGGAGTACCCCAATGATACAAATTACGAGGCTCGGATCCAACTGCCTCAAGGGGGCAACTCTGAAGGTTATTAACAAAATATTAACAATTCAACCGAATTTTTGAAACAATATTTGCAAAAGATAATTATTCTATTTGGCCTCTGTTTTTTGTGGGACAGAGGAGAGGTACACATGGGTGCTTAACCCTGGGGAGATGACAGTGGAAGTAGGCGTTTACTATCTTCTGGTGAGGCCTATTGTTGGTGCAGGGGTGAAGTCGACAAATGCCTCCGTTTTAATCACGACCATTGCTGCTCACTGTTTGTATTGGGATGAGATGAAGGCCAATTGGAGTGGTGATGGCTGTAGGGTAAGCTGAACAACCAATGTCTTTTAAGGACTGTCACACTGACAGTGATTTTATTGCTGGACGTCACCAAATGGCTATACTATTGGGCTTGACTCTTAGAAGAAATGGTTCTATTTAGAACCAGAAATGGTTCCATCCCCCGCTTCATATATGGAACTCCAAAATGGTTCTATATAGAACCATTTTTTTGGTAAAAGGTTCTATTGGCCAAGTACAGAACCCCAGGGTTCTATATAGAACCCAGAGGAACCCCTTTTTTATAGAAAATAACTAAGTGACTTCCACTTGGTATGTCGGTGCAATCACTCTTGGTGTGAACACCCCTTTACACTGAATAAGCATGTCATTTATTCAGAGGACCTCATGGTTCGAGCCTTACTTCTTTTTTAGGTTGGCCCTCGTACTACAAGATTGGTTACTCAATGCCTATGTACCCATTTGACCTTTTTTGGAAGCTCTTTCTTCGTAATGCCCAACGTGGTTGATGTGTCCCGCACCGCTGAACTCTTTGGCACCTTCGTCAACAACCCGGTGGTGGTGTGTTTTGTAGGTGCCATTATCATGGCTTACCTGTTGGTTGTGATTTGGGCACGAAGAAAGGACATTCAGGATGCAGTCAAGGTTTGCTGGTTTTCTTATAGATCCAGTTTGAGATACTATTAATAAGAATAACGTCTTTGTTTAACTTTAATGTTAATCTGGCAATTTAAAGGTGAAGGTCACAGTACTTGAGGACAATGATCCCTTAGCTGAATATCGTTACTTGTTGAGTATCAACACAGGACATCGTCGTGGGGCCTCCACCTCCTCTCAGGTTAGTGTCGACCATATTTTGTTGCAGCACACTTTCGTGTCGTTCAAAATGAACACTGCCATAACATTTTTCCAGGTGACGGTGACTCTACAAGGCACAGAGGGAGAGAGTGAACCTCATCATTTGACTGACCCTGAAAAGCCAGTGTTTGAAAGGGGAGGACTGGACATATTCTTGTTGACCAGCCCTTACTCACTGGGAGAGCTACAAAGTATCAGGCTCTGGCATGACAACTCAGGACAGCATCCTTCTTGGTAAAGTTAATGGGAAATGTGTCACGCAGTACTTTCATTTTCAGGGAGGCATGTTGTTTTTGTCTGTGTAAGTTCAGTACTTCCTGAACATGACTCTTTGTAATTGTTACAGGTATGTTAACAAAGTAATGGTACAAGACCTGAAAGCTGGGCAGAAGTGGCACTTCCTGTGCAGCTCGTGGTTGGCCATTGACTTGGGAGAATGCACACTAGATAAAGTGTTTCCAGTTGCAACAGAAATGGACTTGAAACGGTTTAGGTATGTAGCTGTGAGATGACAAAAGCGTTTGGGACATGTTTGGTAACAAAAATAACTAATTATAATTTTGTGGTACAAAATGTTTAGTATTTTCTCATTAATGCCTTATATTGTCTTCAAATTTTACAGCAATTTGTTCTTCATGAAGACTGCAAAAGATTTCCGTGATGGTCACATCTGGTTCTCTGTAATCAGTCGTCCCCCAAGTAGTAATTTCACACGGGTACAGCGTGTCTCCTGCTGTTGTTCCCTGCTGCTCTGCACCATGTTGACCAGTATCATGTTCTGGGGTGTCCCATCAGACCCCTCAGAGCAGACCATGGACCTAGGTATGGCCAATATAACATGTCTTCAACTAGAAAGCTCTTATCAGCCATGTAGAACATGTCCATCCATAGCTGTGTCCCAATACAGAGGCTGCATCCTTCGAAGGATGTAGATTTCAGGGGCCACACCTTCAGCTAACTAAAGGGAATTTCATTTCATTTACACGATGGGAAAACGCAGATATTTCGCTGCGTTTTGCCCTCTCATTTACACGAAAACGCCGTTTTTATCACAGAAAACAATTATTTCTAAAAACTTCGGCCAAAGTGGAGATTTCCGAAAACGCCGGTTATGTGTTGTCATGTGAACTGGGAGAAACGGCGTTTTAGGTTCTCTCTTGTCGATTCTGAGGATTCTGATTGGCTTGAATGGCTTTATCCTTAACCCCTACACTGCCGCCAATAGGTTTGGCATAGTTATGATGGCGCTCGACGGCGTATTTAGGCGTATTTATTTTTGAAAACGGAGAGGGGGAAATATTCGTTTTGCTAAATACCCGGCTTAGTGTAAACGTGGCCAAAGTCAAACCAATCATGTCTAAATGTATACATTTTGAAGCCTATATAAAGTTTAAAAAACCACAAGCAGACAAAATAAAGTTTAAAAAACCACAAGCAGGTTATAACTGGTGTGTTATGTCATAGATCAAAACGTGAAAACATTTAGAGGCTTTGTTCACCACAGACCTTATTTTAGGCGATTTAGCAAAATCCCATTCAAAAAACCCATAGACTTTAGGGCGAGGGAACCGGAAGTGCTAAAATGCTAGCTCACTTTCGCGTTTTGGCCTACAAAGTGACATCATAACTTCAGCACTCTGTTACATTTACAATAATGTGATTTCTGTCCTTGCATGGGTTACAGGTAAGATTGAGTTCACCTGGCAACAGGTCATGATTGGCATCCAAAGTTCCATTATCATGTTTCCTATCAATCTCCTTATTGTGAGCATCTTCAGAAATGCTCATCCAAGAGAGCAAAAGTCTGAATTGTCTTCAAAGCAGCATTCAAAGACAGATTCCACAAAGCAAGCCAAAACTGGCCGTGTTTCTCCAAATCGGCCTTCACACTATAATCACAAGGATATCACACCTGACACTGTGATGAAGGCAAGTCCTACTCAAGAATTTGACCCAGCATAGGTTAATTTCTCACTCATAACGATCGCTGTTTTATGACTTTTTGATATATATTTTTTTCAGGACATCAAACGAATAGCACAGTCACTCTATAAGGTCATGAGAATACCCGTTCCACGGATAGAACTGGACTCCACCAAAACAGATATTAACAATCTGCTGTCATTGGTTGAAGAGATCATTTGTCAACACAATCAAGTTGGAAATGAGTTTTACACTGACTCTTCTAAAAAGGAGCAAACTCTTGTGGCTTCCCTTGGGTGTATAAATCTAAAAGGTGAGTCCATCCATAACAGCCTATATAGACCATTTCACAAGATGTAAACAACACTGGTCCAGAAGCACTTCCTGTTTCAGTTTTTTAACACTACATAAAATCTGGAATAAAATACAACCAACAGAACATTTAAAACTGAATCAAAAAGGTAAACAAACATCTTCAAGATGTTTTCTTTACATGTGAAATAAAGAAAACAGTTACAAACTGAAACAGGAAGTGCTTCTGGACCAATGTTGTTTACATCTTGTGAAATGGTCTATAATATGTCTTAGCTCCAGACAATGTGAAACATGAACTTGAATGTCAATTAAAACTTTAGTTAGAAAACCACTGGCATTTGTAAGGTTGGGTTAGATAGAGCAGCCCTAACTTTGGTGAGTCTCATTTGATAACTAAAGCAATATTTTATTAGTTATTTTCAAATGGAATTGGGAGTATTCCAAGTTCCTAGTTGTCTGGAATGCAGTATGACTGGAATACTTTGAGGCTGAAAGTGGAGCATTCCCACCTCCATTTACACTCCCACTTGAGTATCCCAAAGTCCTTTTAGGCAAGTCATGCCACTCGACCGCCATCTTGGCAACACCTCCGGGCAGCTATTTCGGACTAACAAGACCAGGCTCCTATCTAAATGAATGGGCAGAGACTCAGAACTGCACTTTCACTGGTCACCGGGACATAAAAAACTGCATGTATAAACAACAGTAAAATGATAATAATTGCTAAAAAAGTCTGCCCCAAAATAAGATTTAAAACACCATTTCCCCACAGACAGTAAAAGAAATGGACACAGCGACCCCATTGATTTCAATGGAGAAGACTGAAGCCTGATTATTGCACTTCCTGTCTGTCTGAGCGACTGCGCAGGCTCAAACTGAGCATGACGACAGTCGGACAGTTGTTGATCTTCTAGTGGCTGTGCCAAGACAAATCTGAATCACCTAATTCCTCAAAAACATTGTTGAACTATTTTGTCCCGTTGCTTTTATGGACTCTCTATTTATAGGCTTCTCCCTTGACTTTGTGCTTCCATGTCCCCCCGATTGCCTCATAGACAGTAAAAGATTGCTTGCGAGCTTCTCCTTTTGTCTATACGGTAATGTCTCTATTGCGCGACAGAAAGTCCCGTGGTTATGACGCAATCTTTAGCCTATTTTTATAAAAACGGCTTCTACGGGCTGTAACGTAAGATACAAACTAATGGAGCTTTTTATACATTGCCGTGTTTCTTTAGGAATAAATAATGAATAAATTAAGTCTTTGGATGTAAAGTTATTTGCAGTCAAAGTGACGCCAAAATGAATGGGAGTCAATGGGATGCTAACAGCAGGTGAAGTTCTGCTACAATGGCGTCTCCCGCGAGGCTTCAACTTACGGCTGATGGATTACCCCCACAGGTTATACTTTTACTATGCATGCGCAAGGGTTCTCTCCCTCCAGTCTTGCACGCGCTACACAGTTTAAAAAACAGTATGTGCGCGCTCTTGCACGCTAGCTCTAGATTCCGGGAGATTTGAACTAATTTGCGGGCATCAGGGAGCCGCTATCAATCTGCGGGAGACTCCCGGAACTTCTGGGAGACTTGGGATGTCTGATATATACACAACTCACACATACACTGTATATCAATTCTGTTCAAACAGTTGGCTTTCCAGCGGGAGGGGCGGGACATATGCATACAACCGCCATCTTTGGTGTTACGGGTTTTCCCTATTTAGTTGTATTAAAGGGTTAGTTCACCCAAAAATGAAAATTCTGTCAGTATTTACTCACCTTCATGTTGTTCCAACCCCGTAAGTCCTTCGTTCATCTTCGGAACACAAATTAAAATATTTAAGATATTAAGATCACTCCTGAATACTAGTCCATAGGCTTCTTGAGGGAATGACTCTTGCTGGCATCGAAAAGTCATTAAAGACATCGTTAAAATAGTCCAAGTGACTACAGTGGCTCAATCTTAACTTTATCAAACGACGAGAACACTTTTTGTGCGCAAAAACAAACAAAAATAACGACTTTATTCCAACTATTCACTTCCTTCTCCATGGGCCTGTAGTCAGTTAACGTAGTGGGATTGCGTAAAGCTACGTCACACGTAGGCTCACTATTGGCCGACGCTGGTCATGTGTGTGATGCGTGTGACGTACAACAACAGAAGCTTACGCTATTAAACTAGTAACCTGACTCGCGACAGAGGGAGAAATAAACGAATAGTTGAAATAAAGTCGTTATTTTTGTTGTTTTTTTGCGCACAAAAGTGTTCTCGTCGTTTGATAAACTTAAGATTGATCCCCTGTAGTCACTTGGACTATTTTAACGATGTCTTTAATGACTTTTCGATGCCAGCAAGAGTCATTCCCTCAAGAAGCCTATGGACTAGTATGCAGGAGTGATCTTAATATCTTAAATATCTTAATTTGTGTTCCGAAGATGAACGAAGGTCTTACGGGGTTGGAACAACATGAGGGTGAGTAAATACTGACAGAATTTTCACTTTTGGGCGAACTAACCCTTTAAGGACTGAGGAAGTGGAATGTCTCTATAAAAATAGTCTCTACATACAATTATATGTGAAACAATATTTTTTGTTCCTCTTGCAGAGACCAGTATTTATGAGAGCTCAGAGCGAAGTGAAAAACACAGCATCTACAGCCAGTATCTCTACAAACAACTCCAAAATGTGGAGAAAGAGCTGCGACTGCTGGGGCCTTCATCCTTCTCTAAGCCAGATGGCTACAACCGGGCTGTATTGCAGGTCCAAGGCATGAAGAACCTACTTGAACCTCATGCCTCCTCCAGTGGTCTGCATACTCGTAGCTCCAGCCCAACAGAGGGCAGCAAAAAGTGTTGTCAGAAAGGCTTGCCCTGGTGGTTTGTGTTCGTTGGTTGGTTTCTTGTTATAGCCACCAGTGGCGTTTCAGCATACTTCACTATGATATATGGGTTGACCTATGGCAAGGATCGCTCCATTAGCTGGCTCATCTCAATGGTGGTGTCATTCTTTGAAAGCCTCTTCATCACTCAACCTGTAAAAGTAAGAGATGGAATAAAAATACAATACTTCACCCTTTAAGAGTGTATTTATCTGTATTGTACATTACCAATTCCTGTAAAGCTTGTGGTTACATGATTGTCCACTAGTTGTTTTGTTCCTACAGACTTGTTGACCTTGTATTGGGTTCATTAGGTACTGGGCTTTGCAGTCTTTTTTGCTTTGGTACTCAAAAATGTTGATCAAGAAGAGTATGGAGATGTCACGATTGACGGGACTCTACCCAACACCGGTAACGAGTGCATTTACAGTATCTTCTTTGGTAGTCACATTACTAGTGTGGCAAACTTCAGATAAAACGTCTGTCCACAGATGATCCTGATGCAGTCAGAATTGCCAGGAGAGACAGCACATGTAGTTTCTATCAGCCTCCACCTCCCACCGACATAGAAAGGATGAAAAACAACATGATCAAGGAGCAGAAAGTTTTCGAACTCATCCGGGAGATTCTCAGTAAGAAGGACACAATTACTCTTTGATTGATTGAAAGATCAGCTTGTTTGACAGCCTTTTATTACATTGCAGTTTATGTGGGATTCCTGTGGATGCTTCTCTTGGTCGCATATGGTCAGCGAGATCCAAATGGGTACTACCTCACTCAACACATCCGGCAGAGCTTCAGCAGCGGCATTTCAGAGAGTATGAACCATAAAGAAATTTTCAACTGGGCAAAATCCTCCTTGCTCGGCAATCTGTTTGGGAAATATCCAGGTAGTCCTTCAGTATGTTTACTTGATCAAGGTTAAAATCTGCGTGTTTATTTTACCTCTAGACCTAAATGTACTTTGTTGTATGTTACCTTTTCAGGCTTCATAACCGATGGAAACTCAAAACTTGTTGGCAACGCTCGACTCCGTCAGGTTAGGGTGAAAAAAGACTCTTGTGAAATTGCCAAGACCATGCAGTTGACTATTCCTGATTGCCATGCTCCTTACTCCTGGGAAGCGGAGGACATGAGCTCTTATGGTCCAGGCTGGAACCAGACTATAAATGTGAATGGCTATCCGACTCTACCCACACCGTGGCACTACCAAACTCAGGCCAAACTCCGGGCAAAATCAGTTTGGGGTGGATTGGCCCTTTATAGGGGTGGAGGATTTGTGGTGGACCTAGGTCCGGATAAAAAGAATGCTAGCAGGTAGCATAATGAGTAACAATATTGGCTCTTTTCCACTACACAGTACCAGCTCAACTCGACTCGACTCGGCTCGGCTCGCCTTTGTTTGGTTTTCCGCTGTGTAAAAGTTGTACCTGTACCTGCTTTCAGGTACTTTTTTTGTACTACCTCCGGCAAGGTTCTGAGCGAGCTAAGGCGAGCTGAACCGGTACTAAAATGTCACGTGAAAACAATGCCGACTGCTGATTGGTCCGAGAGAATCGTCACCATTCACTGCGTCATCATTGCACGCGCCAGATGGAGTATCCAGAATAACCCCGCTATTTTTAAATAGTTTGGCCAGAGATAGTCACTAAACTAACTACTATTATTACGGCAACTCGGAAGAATACTCCATGGTTGGTTGCCAAATAGAGGATCCTGAGAGAGCGTGATGGGGCAATGAGGAACGAAAGGCGTCGCTATGACGACCGGTACTGTCTGCAATGGAAAACGGAACGAAAAGCGAGCCGAGTCGAGCTGGTACTGCTAATGGAAAAGCGCCATATGAAATATACTAACACAATCTCATCCCAGAAGTCATATAACTGACGTCTTGGGACGTCTTTTGATCATACGTCAATATCCGCCTTTTTAGGGCCCCCTTAAACGTCGGTAGATGACGATCCCGGGCCGTCATAAAACTGACGCTTTACCTTTAACGTCAGTTAGGTGACGGGGTAGGTTTAGGCCTGGGGTAGAGTTAGGATCCGACAACGTCATCTACCGACGTTTAAGGGGGCCCTAAAAAGGCGGATATTGACATATAGGTCAAAAGACGTCAGTTATATGACGTCTTGGGATGAGACTGCGCTGAATCTACAGTAGTCGTAGTAGTACAGTAGTCAACATTTGATGTGGATCAAAAAAGTTCATCAAAGTTGTCCTAAGACAAGAATGGTTATTGTTGAAATTCACGTATAACTTCGATGACCTTGATGATCCGCTTTAAATGTTGACTACCGTAGTTTCAAGTAGAAGTCAGAACAAGCGATCTTTTCTTTCCCATCCTACAGACTTCTAGAGTACCTTCTTGACGACATCTGGCTGGACGTGTATACACGGGCTGTCTTTGTGGAGTTCACCGTTTATAATGCAAACGTGAACCTCTTCTGCATTGTGACTCTCATATTTGAGACCACAGGAGTAGGTAAGGCATCTCCCGTTGAAATTCTCATAAGATTGTCATGTTCTCAAAGACAGGACTCACAGTAATTTTATTGTTTTTGCAGGCGCGTTTCAATATCGCAGTGAGGTGCAGACTATCCATCTTTATCAGTCCACTGGTGGCTTTCATGTGTTTGTTATGGCATCAGAGGCCATCTATTTCCTCTTCATTCTCTACTACATGTTTGTGCAGGTCAGCTCCCCCATGGAACACTAACATAAGATGGTGAAATTTGCATCAGTGAAGTTATAATGCACAATATCTTCTGGATTTTAACAGGGCAAACTAATGAAGCAGCAGAAATGGGCATATTTCAGAAGCAAGTGGAATCTTTTGGAATTGGCCATCATTATTCTAAGTTGGAGTGCATTATCTGTGTTTGTCAAGAGGACAATCTTGGGGAACCGGGACATTGACTACTACCAAAATAACAAAGACATGTGAGTGAAAGTCTTAAACTCTTCCAGATCAATGACTATGTTCGTAAATGGGATGCTACACTTCTTCATACTGCAATTTATGCAACTGCTTCTCAAACAGGTTTGTCAGTTTTTATGAGACGGCCACGGCAGATGCTGTACTGGGCTATCTAATAGCCTTCTTGGTTCTGCTGGCCACCATCAAGCTGTGGCATCTGCTGAGACTCAACCCCAAGCTACACATGATCACATCTACACTGCAGCGAGCATGGACAGAGATCTCAGGCTTCATCGTGGTCATGACCATCATGTTTTTGGCCTATTCCATTGCTGTGAGTATCATACTCCCTCACAATTCGTGGAATCTAGACAACGATCAGGGGCAACAACAAAGGCAGCTCTTGGAGGGCCACAATTCTAGAGTTTAGTCCCAACACACCTACCTATGGACGCTTGGGTAACACTTTACTTGAAGGGGTGTGCATAAGACTGACATGACACCTTCATAATCAATATGAAGGAGGGTTTAACTGTCATTTGCTCAATTATGACATTTTTAATGCAAATATGACATTGTTTGTGATGTCTTGGTAATGACAAACATGACATAGCAGATTAATTATCAAACTTAAGAAACCACTTAGCTTTATTGGTTAACATTACATTAAACTGTCTTGGGGTTGGTTTTGACATTGGCTGTCATGAGTAGGGTTGGGTATCGAGAGTCGAGTATCGATTGGAACTGGGACTAACTTTTCGTTTTTCCCGGAATCGTTCAAAAGTTAAAATTTCGATTCCTAGTTTCGATATTCACAGTCCGCCGAGCGGAAGAAGAAACCGCTGAACAACACCAACGAAGAAGCGTCTACCGGAAGTGTTAGCATAACCGCGTGAGTCGAACATGAGTAGCTTACATCGGCGGTCCAAAGTGTGGCTTCACTTTTCTAAAAATAACGAAATCTCGGCAAAATCTAAAATTTGTGACAAAAGGAGTATTTTTACAGGAGTATTTCCTTCAGAAAGGATTATTTCCTTCAAAAAAGGCCGTTGGTTAGCTAAACTTTTTTGACCCTGCCTCTTAAAAGAATCGGAATTGAGAATCGTTAGGAACCGGAATCGAAACAAGGAATCGGAATCGGAATCAGAATCATTCAAATTCAAACGATACCCAACCCTAGTCATGAGGTCATTATAACTGTCATGAATATTTTTGGAGACCTCGACTACAGTGCTACTAATTGAATTTGTCATTAAAAAGTTATAATGGCTTCATGACAGCCAATGTCAAAACCAACCACATGACAGTTTAATGTAATGTTAACCAATAAAGCTAGGTGGTTTCTTACGTTTAATAATTAATCATGTTTATGACAGGTTGTGTTGTCTTAGTAATGTCAACTGACACTGACAGGTTATGATGTATTGGTTTATGTCAAGGTGTCACAACAAAGACATCTAAAACAATGTCATATTTGCATTAAAAATGTCATAACTGACCGAATGACACTTAATGACAGTTGTCATAAACATGCATAAAACCTTCAAGTAATGTGTTACCGAAGCTTGTTTCCACCACAGAATAAGTAAAAAAGGCACTTGCCACGTTTTCTCTCACAATTGCGAGTTTACATTTTGAAATTCTGAATTGCGTGGTATAAAGTCGCAATTGCGATTCTTAAAGAGTAACTAAACCCTAAACCAACTTTTTTTAGTTAATGATCTGTAAGAATGGATCTTTGTCAATACCAGTCATTGATTCGAGTAACTTTTTGACATTTGTGTATAAAGTGTTTATTTCTACAATATATGGTGTAAAACGTCTTAGTGCTGCCCTCTTCAGGTTGAACGGTGGATACTGCAGTTGATGTTAGTGGTTCTTCGTGATGTACGCAGGTTTCAGCTCACCACGCGAGCTACGCCCTTGGCAGTATAAAACCAGCTTGTTCGTCAAAACCACTTTAGCTAGTCAGGAGATGGAATTGCGAGTATTGAAAACGATCAGGATAGAGTGTTTTAGCATCTATTTCGTCATCTCTATCTCCGCTGGGGTCTGCCCACTTTTTCAGCATTTTCAAATATTGCCAGTGGGTGGAGTCAGGCTCTGACCAGGGGTTTAGTTACCCTTTAAAGTCAGAATTGTGGGATATAAACTTGCACTTTATAACTTTATAACTCGCACTTCTGAGAAAAGATCTCAATCGTTAGATAAAAAGTCGTAATTATCTTTTTAAAGAGTAACTAAACACTTAACCAACTTTTTTTAGTTAATGATCTGTAAGAATGGATCTTTATTATTACCAGTCATTCATTTGATTTGTTTATAAAGTGTTCTATTTCCACAATATATGGCGTAAAAACGTCTTAGTGCTGCCCTCTTCAGGTTGAACGGTGGATACTGCAGTTGAATTTTCCTATTGGATGTTCCGCACTTCGTGACGTACACAGGTTTCAGCTCACCACGCGAGTATAAAAACCATCTTGTGTCGTCAAAACCACTGTAGGGAGTCAGGAATTGGAATTGTGAGTAACGATCAGGATAGAGTGTTTTAGCATCTATTTCACCCCCTCTATCTCCGCTGGGGTCAGCATTTTCAAATATTGCCAGTGGGTGGAGTCAGGCTCTGACCAGGGGTTTAGTTACCCTTTAAATGTTTTATTCTGTGGCAGAAACAAGCATTCATGCCTACCTGTAGTTTCCAAGTAATCCGAAAGATCATGATTAGCTGGATCAGGTGTGTAGGGTTTAATTAGGGTTGAAGCTAAACTCTGCAGGACTGGGAACCTTCTGGATCTGGCCTACAAGCTCCTGAAAGTAGAAAGTAGCAGTTCACACTACACGATACAAACTGAAATTCAAGTTATTTGATTGCCACCATAGCTCTCATTTGTATAAAACGCATTTATTTTGATGGCGAGACCTAAGAACCATTGCTATTTGATGCCAATTTTGAGTATCAGAACATTTGCATGCGTTGGTGTGGCGATGCACATTTAGGTTTGTCCGAATTGTTTACATTTTGTATCCCATTAGTGCAATTTAATTTACGGTTGGAGGCTCTACTCGTACAGGACTCTGCTTGAGGCTGCACAGACCATTATTTGCCTACAACTAGGTATCTTTAACTACGATGAGGTAAATATACTGGCCTATACTGAATTACACTGCCATTCTGGTTGAGAACTTTTATTGTTCATTGGATCATTTCCTTCTACCTGCAGGTTTTGGATTACAATCCAGTTCTGGGTGCTTTCCTGATCGGATCCTGTATTATCTTCATGACGTTTGTAGTGCTCAACCTCTTTATATCCGCGATATTGGTGGCTTTCAATGAAGAGCAACTTCATCCCACAGTAAATCTCTCATAATCAATGAATCTAAATTTGTTACCTTTCTAAATCAGTTAATTGAATGGTCATCTATTTTTCCTCAGCCCTCTGAAGAAGAGGAGATCGTGGATCTGATGCTGATGAAGATCTGCAGTCTCCTTGGCATCAAGTGCAAGAAAAAGCTTATGGATGCAGATGATTCAAAGACTACAGCTTCAACCATATCGTAGAAATGATGCTTATCTTTATAACCATGTGATAGTCAATCAAAGCTTTATTGTAAAATGCCTCTTGGTCTTTGGATATTTAGTAATTGTTCTTGCACATTACTAGAATCTTAAAAAGCTTATTCCATTTATCTTGCAGATTAGGTCGATTGGGACGTTTGTCAATGCTATTATTACAAATATTAAGCATGAAATGTGGAACTCTGGCTGGTCATTTTTGCCCTAATACATCACTGAATAGCATCTCAGATTTCATCTCAAGTCAGATTTTCTGAGTGGATAGCAGATTAATTATGTTTCCAGTGAACAAAACATGTAGTAAAGTGACCATCTGGGAAATCGTTTAAGCTATTTAAACCAACACGTGAGGGGATCTGAATCATATACATCAGCAATGTTTCTGCCGAGGAGAAAAAAAAACAACTTTTGCTGATAATTTTCTCACCCCCATGTCATCCAAGATGTCCATGTCATTGTTTCTTTAGAAAAGAACTTAAGGTTTTTGATGAAAACATTCCAGCATTTTCTCCACTTCAGTGGGAACCAAACGGCTCAAGGTCCAAAAGACAGTTTCAGTGGAAACTGCAAACTGTTCAAAGGGCTTTAAACAATTCCAGACGATGAATAAATAAATAAATAACAAAGTTTATGTTTGTTATGCGCATTTGTGACTCTCCTTTTCGAACTTGTTCATCAAAACGGACAAATCTTTTTCCGAGTCAATTCGTTCTTTGAATGAACCAAATGACTCGGAATATTCGTTCATTTTGATGAACAAGTTCAAACAGGAGAGTCACAAACGTGCTTCACAGAACAGAGCAAGCCTAGCATTTGAGCTTATAAAACTTAAACTTTGTTATTTATTTATTAAATGAGCGATTGTTTCACTTGATAAGACCCTTATTCATCGTCTGGAATCGTTTAAAGCCCTTTGAACAGTTTACATTTTGCACTGAAACTGTCATTTGGACCTTGAACCGTTTGGTTCCCAATGAAGTCCATTATATGGAGAAAAATCCTGGAATGTTTTCATCCAAAAAAAATTATTTTCGCCTGAAGAAAGAAAGACATGGACATCTTGGATGACATGGGGGTGAGTAAATTATCAGCAAAAGTTTTTTTTTGAAAAGTGACCTACTCCTTTAAGTCTCCTTTTTTATGTAGCAAGTCAAGCAATACAAATTGACCTAAAAAAAAAAAACCCATGAAAAATACCATGAAAAACTTGAAAAAGAAGCAACTTTGTATGTACCTATGCCATTATAAATGTGAAGAATGGTCCAGACATAGCAAAAAGAACTAAATCAATCAGTCTTGCAAATCGTTTTGGAACAAGTTTGGAGACTTTTCCTCCCATTGGTTTAATTGGCAATGTTTTTGGAACAACCAGTATCTGTAATGTGTTGAGTCTGTCATGTGAAATTTGGCTTTCTTATTGGACAGGCATTACTGGTGGTCTGTCTTTAGTTTTGCGCTTTACCTTGTTAAATTCAGATTTTGCTTCAATGATGCAAATTACATCATCATATTTCATTATTTAATTCGAGAACTGACCAACACAGAGGAAACAGTCATAACATTAACAAATATGAAAACCACCAAGGGACTGATGGACAGTCTGCACTCGATGGGATCACACGATAACTCGGCTTGTAATCTTAAGACAATGTACAGTATATGAAAAGTTATCAGAGCTTTTTGATGTCAGCGTAATGCAGGGATCTTCATCCCTGATCCTAGAGATCCACTTTCCTGCAGAGTTTAGTTCTAACGGGCTGTGATTTTTTTTTAACTCATGTCAAATATATCTATATTCTATACTACCAGGCCAACTTTATATATAGAGCTATGGTAAAACATACATTTTGTGACAACATAACTATATATAAATATATCACACAATATAGTTTTACGATTTTTTTCCCCCAAAGTCTGCTCAGATCAGGGTCCGTATTCATAAAGTATCTTAAAGGGTTAGTTCACCCAAAAATTCTGTCAGTATTTACTCACCCTCATGTTGTTCCAACACCGTAAGACCTTCGTTCATCTTCGGAACACAAATTAAGATATTTAAGATATTAAGATCGCTCCTGCATACTAGTCCATAGGCTTCTTGAGGGAATGACAATTGATGGCCTCGAAAAGTCATTAAAGACATCGTTAAAATAGTCCAAGTGACTACAGGGGCTCAATCTTAAGTTTTTCAAACTACGAGAATACTATTTGTGCGCAAAAATAACGACTTTATTTCAACTATTCGTTTATTTCTCCCTCTGCACGAGTCAGGTTACTAGTTTAATAGCGTAAGCTTCTGTTATTGTACGTCACACGCATCACACACATGACCAGCGTCGGCCAATAGTGAGCCTTCGTGTGACGTAGCTTTACGCAATCCCACTACGTTAACTGACTACAGGCCCATGGAGAAGGAAGTGAATAGTTGAAATAAAGTCGTTATTTTTGTTTGTTTTTGCGCACAAAAAGTGTTCTCGTCGCTTGATAGTTAAGATTGACTATTTTAACGATGACTTTAATGACTTTGAGGCCAGCAAGAGTCATTCCCTCAAGAAGCCTATGGACTAGTATGCAGGAGTGATCTTAATATCTTAATTTGTGTTCCGAAGATGAACGAAGGTCTTACGGGGTTGGAACAACATGAGGGTGAGTAAATACTGACAGAATTTTCATTTTTGGGTGAACTAACCCTTTAATGCAAAGAGTAGCTCCTAGTGACAAAAATCTAAGAAAATTCCTCGAAATGTGGGCGTTTACTCTTAAAATTAAAGAAAAAATCCTACTTAAGAAAAAAGTAATTCAGAAAGCATCTTAACCCTTAAAAGAGGTCTTAAGGTCAAAATTGTTAGGAGTACAGATGAGAACTTTTAAAGAGTTTCTTTAACAGAGGAAAAAATAGCAGAAAGACAAAGAGAGAGAAGAAATGTGTTACAGACAATTACAGTGAGTTAACTTAATAAGATGCTAGATTAGATTGAAACCTGGCCCGAATTTTCCTTTAAGGATGGCCTAGTGTTCATCCACTTTCTGGGCTAACAGTAAACACTGTTCCTCTGTCCAGTCGGGCTTTCTCGTCCTGCACCGACGTCACGGCGCTAGCTGGAGGCAAAACAAAGTGAAAACTGGAGGCGGCCAATGCAAACCAGCACAGATTCGGCTACATAAGGAGCTTATATTACTTTTATTATTATTAAAGATCATCTTGTTGTGTTGTTTGGTGCAAGAATCGATGAAAAATGAATATGCTGTATCTGATTGAAGCTAAATGAAGAGTTTTCTGAGAGGATTCTTAAAATCTTTATGAATACGGGCCCAGGAGTACATCTACTTTTATTGGTAATCCCCAATCAGGTCATAATATAACAAGGTCCAGTAAGTTTGAAAACTGTTGGCTCAGGGACTTGTGGACTTTAAAATTGCTTTATGAAAAACAAAAAGATCTTGTGTACTCAACCTTACAATGTGATATATTCTCTGTTCTTACCCAGATGGGACCCATTAATATTGCAAGAGCACAGAATTACTAGTCTGTTACTGGAAATTACTGGAGAAACGAACCGATTCTCAAATTTAAAGCTTTTTTTTTTTTTTTTAATGTTGTGTATACTTGATGGTTCATCCGTACATCAACCAAATGCTTGAGACCTCCTCAATTCATGCTCCAATTACTTAAATGACAGTGCTTGTAACAATATCTTTATCCAGAACACCAAGTGCATTTCGTTCGGAGCCTAAAACATCATTACAAGCAGCAAATGATTGCCACACACTATTATTGAAGCCCTCTGAACACCAACCGTTATAGGAGAAGTCACCGTCCAGGTAACAAAGTTCCAATTCTTAAATAGTTTTCAACCGAGTTAAAAAAATTTGCAGTCTGATACAGAAGGCTAAGAGACCTGAACAATATGAAAGTGCTAGTCATTAATTTACAGAGATCAGGCATCACATAGTCCTATGACAAGTATCCAATATGCTACATTTGAATACACATCGACACCTTACAAATGCCTCTGGTTGTTTGACCAGGCAACTTAAAAATCAAGTGCCTTGGCTAGTTATGTACAACATGAGAATTGTTTTTTTTGTTTTTTTTTTTTTTTTTTGATGAAGACACACTATTGCCAGAGGTATAATCTTGAAAAGGCCCTTCGGGCCGTACAGTGACGATGAATTTGACGTTACGCCTCAATTTCAATTCTCTAGCCCCCGTAGTATGTGTTTGTGTGTGTGTGTGGGAGTTGCCACTATGGTACCTCTCCTAATTTCTGGATTCCATAAGAAAACATTGTTCAGAGCTTTATTTTCCCCCCAGTTGCTTAGCGTTCAAGTTCTTGGTTTGTTTTCCCGGGCATTGGCTGCATTTGGTTGCTTTCCCACGTCTTCTGGTGCTGTTTAAATTTGATAGTCAGATTGAAGAGTGAGAGAAGAAGAACCAGTTCTGGAACCACTACTTCAGGGAGCGACACAAGTGTTTTCAATTCACTACATTCAGTCACAGTTAGAAAGGGGAAGGGAAAGAGAGGACTCAATTCATCCCAGGGGCGCTGCCACCAAAGTTGAAATTGGATGGCACCACGGGAACTGTGAACTTGTAACCTCCGTGCTTCTCGATCATCTTTGATTCTAAAAACAATCAGAAACGGGGGCGAAATCAGCAAGCGGAGACATTTTGTCAGTTTATTGAGTGTTTTGAGCTTTGACAGACATGTTTTGGGTCCAATATCTGACAGAAAACAGCTCAAATATCATTTTGGGGGAACAAAAACTGCTGCGCAATCCATTGCTCAGCTTTTTGCCTCACCGTGTGCCGCTCGCCGCTGATCTGCAAGTGTTGCAATATCCTGAAGATGTTTTCTTTGTTCCTCATCGAGACACTGTGTGAGCGCCTGGTACCATGCTGGGTCACGACCCTGGACATCTGAAGGAGAGAAAGCAGTTTCTTTAAAAACATTTGAAGTGTATTAGGGTTGGGCGACATGGCCAAAAAAATATCACAATATTTTCACAATATCACTCGATATCGATAATTATCACGATAAATGTCAAATTTTTATTTCTTTCACGCTCCTAAGTGAAAGTTGAGCGTTAATTGTGGTTTTAAACTACTGAACATAATGACAAATAGGTGAATATTTCACAAATCTCAGGTTGAACATAAATATCTTAATAGAAAAATTAATTTGCTAAAGGGGGATATTGTTTCAAGTTTTGAAACAGGTTTTTGTTGCCTGACTTCAATGGCATGTTTCTTCAGCACAGTTTGCAATATTGCATGTTTCTCAAAACGATATTTGACTGAGTTGGCAGTAGTGTTAGTTAAATGAGTTAGGATGCAGATTTACGGTAAGAAAAACGGTAACATCTGTTGAAAAAAAAATGAACGACCTCAATTTTATTTGGTAAAATGTAATATTCTGACTTTACCATTGGTTAATGGTTGGATCATTTGAAGATCAAAAAAAGACAACACAAGAACGGGTATTGTTCAAAATTCTTGTGTAACTTTGATGGTTTTGATATTGACTACTGTATTTATGTCCTACACACTACAAGTGAAACTCGTACTCTGTATTATGGCTTTGAAGATCTGGTATTCGTCGACGAGGTTGTCTTCATCATCCACCGAGGTCGTGTAACCCTCAAGAGCGGTCTCCTCTGCGTCGTCTTCCTCCCAGTCTTCATCGTCACCGTCCTCTCCGGCTTGTTTAGCTAGCATTTCAAGGTATTCCTGGCCTTCTTCATCTATGTCATCTTCATCACTGCCTAACTCCGCTGCACAAGTATGCAATGAGTCACATGTCAGAACTATACATTCGAGTTTATCACATTGAGGAAAAAGAAGGAAAGAAGAGGGAAATGCATCAATCAAATATACCAAATTAACTGGATTTAATTAGGGCTGTCAAATGATTAAATCGCATCCAAAATAAAAGTTGGTGTTTACATTATATGTGGGTGCACTGTGTATAATTATTTTTGGCATAAATACACACACATGCTTGTATACATTTAAGAAAAATTTTAATACATATACTACTATATATAGATTTATATTATATATAAATATAAACATTATATATAAATAATTTTTTCTTAAATATACATGCATGTGTGTATTTATAGGTCTAAAATAATTATACACAGTGCACCCACATATATTATGTAAACACCAACTTTTATTTTGGATGCGATTAATCGCGATTAATCGTTTGACAGCCCTCGATGTAATACAAGCTTGACTCCTTATTTGATTGGACAGCCAACAATGATCAATTACTCCAAATTGGACTAAAAAAAAAGTTATTTATATGCATTTATTAGGGCTGCACAAAGATTAATTGCAATTAATCATATCCAAAATAAAAGTTTGCGTTTACATAATATATGCTTGTGCCGTGTATAGTTAATTATTTTGTATATATACAAAATAATTAATTATACACGGCACACACATATATGTGTGCATATATATATTATATATGAATAACACATTTTCTTAAATATATACATGCATGTGTGTGTATTCATATATACAAAATAATTAATTATACACAGCACACACAAATATATTATGTTAACACAAACTTTTATTTTGGATGCGATTCATCGCAATTAATCTTTGCACAGCCCTAATTTATATTTAATATGAGGTCATGTGACAATGTAGCATATTATATGAATACTTAAATACTTTAGACCATTAATATTCAGGAATATTAGCGATTTGCTGCACTGACACTGTCAGATAAGAACAAAACGATCTGAGTTGAGCTGAATAACAACACTTGTCTTTGTACAGCTACTTTACAGCTGAATCGAATTGGTTTCATAACTTATGAACTTTGAATTGAATCAATTTGAGCTGAATGGCAATCTGTTTTACAGCTAAAGTCAAATTTTTTAACAACATAACAAAATAAATAAATGATAAATGTTTGAAATGGTTGTTGCATAAATAGTTTTACAGGGAGTAAATAAAAAGGTAGTATTTATTCTGCACAGAGACACTGAATCCAGTCAATAATAATCTGACAGAAAAATGCAATGCATCATTTTGTACTAAAACTATATATGAATGCAACTAATATATATATGAAGAGTTCAGATGCAAAAGCCTCTAAATGCCATTTGAAATTTTCTTCTTGAATGATGATTTTTATCAAACTTGTATATTTAAGTTCAGTAATTTCACTTAAATAACAATTAATAGGTAATTATCATTGCCATTTAAGTGAAATCACTGAACTTAAATATACAAGCTTGATAAAAATCATCATTAAAGAAGAAAATTTCAAATGGCATTTAGAGGCTTTTGCATCTGAACTCTACATATATATATGTTATATATGTTATACCACCTTTAATTTGGAAGCCTGATATAGAAGCCTTGGGAAAATCTCATTTACCAGTCTCATCTTCCTCCTCTCCGCCCTCTTCATCGTCATCCTCGTCATTTTCGTGCTCGGCCCGGCAGGCGTAGGCCCTCTTCAAGCCGTTGAACAGGAGGATGGCAGCGGGAAGCAGTTGACCTGCGACCTGGTTAACAGCCTGTGGCCTCTGGTCCAGATCCATGAGCGCGCACAGTCCTAACACACACATCTTTCGATCGTGGAGCCTGCAAACAACAGCGATGGCATGTTACTCTTGCCCTGAGAAATGTCTGTGACGGTAGACGTGACGGTGTGAAGCGTGTACCCGAGGAAGCAGTCGATGTCTTTGAGCCACTGGGAGATGAAGTGGTTGGTGATGGGCTCGGTGTTGTTGGGAAAGCGCAGATTCTCCAGTGTGTTGAGGAGAAGAGAAGGACTGTAATAGAGCGCAGCGATGGCCACCTGCAGACACATGGTCCTCAACTCACTGGTCTTCACTTCACGCGTCAGACGCTCCAAAGCGGTCGTTACAAACAAAGGCACCACCTGCAGAAATGAACACCGAGCTCATTAACTCTGTGAAGCCTGACATATGAATCAACAGTCAGAAAGATTTGAAGTGTTTGATACATCAGGCCTTTATGCTCATATATTAAGATATAGGAGAAGACTTGAGGTCCAAACTGAGTAGATGTGTGGCCAAAAACAAAAAAACCCATGGTTTTCATACAACACTGCTAGAAAGAAAAATCTAACGTGGACATAAATATCAAGAAACACACCTGGTCAATACCACGACCTTTGCACTGTAGAATGATGACCTCCAAGAGCTTGGCCGCATGGCATTCTGGGTCCTCCCCTGGGTCTCCAGACAAAATCTGATTGGGCACACACACAGTTTAACCAACACAGTCAATCTGCCACTCTCTTAAAATCAAGGATTTCAGTTGCACTTTATTTTAGTCCTGCTTCACATGTATGTTCTTACTATAATGCTATGCTAATGCTAAACTTAACCTTAATCCATATTAGGTCCAAGTAGTTAGCTCATATTGATCCGTTCCCTACTATATAGTATGCGAACAGTACGCGATTAGAGTAGCATGTCCGAAATCATAGAATTGGAAAAACGGCAGTCGAAAAGTACCCGGATGACCTACTACTTCCGGCGAGATTCTGAAGTGCGCATACGATGGACACTTTACTATCCCATGATGCCACGGGAGAGGAGTGGTTGTCGTTATATTTGAAAATGTGTGTCCACCAAAGCGTTTTTAGCTCGCTGAAAAAGCCCGCTAGACACTCTGCTGAAGACGCCGTGCTTTGAGCGTTTGAGAGCGTTTTTTTCCGTTGCGACGTTTCGTTGCTATGATACAGAATATCCGCGCCACAGTATACTTGTAACTGATTTCGCAGATAATTTGTTTCATACTAAAAAATTATTCATCCATTTTGTTCGGTTAGCTCTGTTGGTTGATGTCGTTATACAGAAAGAATGTTGAGACAGTTGGTCAGTGTGGTTTAGTCCCGCCCCTCCTCCACTGTGATTGGACGGCTGGGTAAAAAGTGACAGTGATGAGCGCTGCGTTTTATCCAAAGTTGAACATTTGTCAACTCTCGGCAACCAGTAAAAACGCTGGGTGCTTCAGCGTGAAAAAACAAAAAAACAATCAGCACCTTGTTACGCTCATGGCGTTTAAAAAAACGCGGCGCTCCCATTGAAAACAATTGAAAACGTACGCCAGGCGCGTGGAAAAATGCTTTGGTGGACACACGGCCTACCGTTAGTAGATAAACAGACATGCATGCGTATATCTATTGATTCATTCATGTTTATTTATCGATGGTAATATCACACGCAAATAAATGGCTTTTTTCTTGCCAAAAATCAACATCTGTCATTATTCATAGGGGTTGTGTGTGTTTTATGAGGTCAAATTTATTAGGTTTATTATGTTATTTGAGAAATTCCACAAAAGGCGTGATCTACGAGCAGCTGACCGACGCCTCCTCTTGATTGTCGGCTCGGACGAAATAAAAACGCAGATGAAAACTGAAAGCAGAACTAAAAACAGCGCGTAGTTGGTGCAGTCACTGGAATGGGCTCTATGCACGGCGGTATTTCCGGTGAAGCATTAGGGATGCTCGATAACTTCCGCCGATCATAGAGTCCAATGCAATACCGAGAATTTATATTGAATTTTATACTCCATGGTTATACTAATGAAACGTTAGTCACAAAAACAGATAAAACAGACACCCCTCGTTGTGTTTATGCTTCTTTTTAAAATTATATTAAATAAGCATAACTATATATAAAATTACATCTAAACGTATGTACGTTTCGTTTCAAAGACGGGAGGACAGTAAATATTGAAGACTCTGCCATAATCCCGTTTTCTCCGGTTTTCCTCCGCTTTAATCTACATAACCGGAAATGGACGAGCATCCTTGCGTCAAATGCGGAACTTATGCGTGCATATAGCCCATTGGCTCTTTAAATTTTCGCACTGTTGTGACAGCGTATGTCACGCGACAACTACATGGCGCATGTATTACGTCTGGACTCGTTCATACTACCCGCATTCATACTATATATAACAGGTCGCGAAGTACGTTCTTATTTAAAGGGATACTCCACTTTTTTGGAAATAGGCTCATTTTACAACTCCCCCAGAGTTAAACAGTTGGGTTTTACTGTTTTCGAATACATCTCTTATATTTAGCAGAATATTAGTAAACAGACAGTTTCTGGTCTCATTGACTTCCATAGTATATATTTTTTTCCTACTATGGAAGTCAATGAGACCAGAAACTGTCTGTTTACTGATATTCTTCTAAATATTAGAAAATCGTCTGAATAGATTTGAAAACAGTAAAACTCAACTGTTTAACTCTTGGGGAGTTGTAAAATAAGCCTATTTCCAAAAAAAGTGGAGTATCCCTTTAAATATAGTACCTACTCACATAGTACGCGATTTTGGACGCAGCCACACTGTTTAAAAACTGCCATTTGTTTTGGTTTGTATTAAAATAGAGGGACTGCTGTACCTTTTTGCACATACTGTAGATTACTTCAAGATATTTGGTGTCAGACAGGAGCGTGTCTGTGTCGACTGTGACGTAGTTATGGAGAAGTGGCATCATATCTGAAACAAAAAAGGTTCATGAAGCGTTACTCTTTAAATTTTAAAGTAAACCACCGCCACACATTTCTCAACCAACAGAAATCTCCCTGACGTTCCGTTTACAGTTTAAGGAGGAAGTTCATCGAGCGAACATGCAAAGTAAACGCTAGCTTCTGCATTACCCGTGAAATAGTCAAATCCGTCTTGTTGGAAGACCTCATAGACCAGAGGGAGGAGCTGCCACATCTGAGGAGAAACCTGCTGACACGTCAGACTGTGGGCCAGGGACAGGATCTCCTCGTAGAACTCTGGGAACATTAACATCCAAACGATGAACACACAACCAAAAGATGGTCACACAAAACAGGCTTTCTCACTAGCGAAACTCACCCAGGACGTGCTGCTGCAGGACTGTGCCAATCACCTGCAGACAGATGCCCTCTAACTGCTGGGTAATCTGAAATCAGCCAATCAGCAGTGTGTTAAACAGTGTCTCTTCATTTTCTTTCATAAATAAATGACAGTCACACATTTTTAAACATGCATTCGTTTCAAGTTAATATTTTAAAGGGATTAGCATGAAATTGTGCACCGTGAAAGCATTTGCTATACAAATATAAAATGTAGATCGATTTCCTCAAGGCTATTTAAAGACAGTTCTGACTTGGAGTTTGTGGGCGGCTGGAAGTAAATCTACAGCCCATGTTTCTATTTTCTCACCTCTTTATGGTCCTCCACTACACTCAGCAGTGTGTCAATGGTGTTGAGGATGCCCATGGCGGTCACTGCTTTATCGTCACCTCCTTCCTCATCAGGCCCCGTCTGGATCACTTGGTTAAAGGTCATGGCCTGAGTGAGAGGAATCAAGCAGGAATGTTTACACCAAGAAGATTATTTTTGTTATGATTAGGAATGCACGATATATCGGCATCGGCCGATATTTGCTCATTTTTATGTTATCGTTAAAGCCTGACCGATAAAAGGATTTTGAAGGCCGATACCGATACAAATATTTGTTGGTTTTAAAATCCGATATATCGGCCGATATTATTATTTTTTTATTTCAGAAACGCGCAACAAAATATTAACAGATTTCCCTAACATTAGTTATTTATTTATGAGTTTTAATTAAAATAATATGATAATGCATTTTAAAAAGAAACTTGTTTCTATTGTCACAACAGAACGGAGGAACATCAAAATATATTAAAGTTCTGATAAATAAAATAATAATTAGTCCCTACATTGCCTTAGTTATAAGCTACCTCATAATTACAATGTCAGCTTGCTTATCCCTTTACCTGCACTTTTTGACAACACTCATGACATGGTTGACGCGTGATTCGTCCGTTTTTATTTTATTTTTTAAATATTCATTTATCTGCCATTATAACTGCCGATACCGATATTTTAGAAAATGCCTAATATCGGCCGATAATATCTGCCTGCCGATATATCGGTCTGGCTCTAGTTATCGTTATCAGCCCGATAATAAAATTTAGCTGATACATTGAAGCTGATAAATAATGAATTTTTTCCTTCAACACTTGACACCTGAGACACTTAAGATGCGCACTGTTCAACATGATTGATGCTAATTGCTTGAAATATGATTGGAATCAAAAAAGAAGTGCAAAGTGTGCCGTCATATCGGCTACATGAAATTATAATGAGAACATTACAATTGTGTTAGGGAATGGATTTTAATTGAGAGATTTTTGTTTTTGAAATCAGGCTTTCAAAAATTATATAAAAATTGGATTTAGATTTACCGGCCGATATATCGGTTATCGGCTTCCAAATATAAAGAATTATCGTTATCGGCCAAATTGTTCATATCAGTGCATCCCTAGATATGATGTTCATTTTTAATATACCGGCATACCGATGTATTTTAAATAAAACAAAGTTCGGAACGAACGTCACGCTGTGCCGACACTGTTTCAGACGGACCCTTTACAATGTTGCACTTGTAAGCAGCGACGGTGAGGCGAGGGTAAATCAAACAGCAGTGTTCTGCTGTTACGTTACAGGGAAGGTGGATGCTGCAGAATATGGCGTTATTTTCCAGTTAAATGTCGAGAGAGCACTATTGTAGCGCAAAAGTACATTAATATAATGCGCGAGCGCGAATCTCTGCTCGCGTGTGGAATATCGCGCGCGTGCTCTCAGATACACGCTGTTCCTGTAAGAATAGGTCTATTTTCTCTGGGCTCATTTAGAGAATCCTGCACATAAAACGTGTTCAGTGCAATCGCGAACCTCTCCTCTTCCCCTGCAAACAATTTTAGGTTATAAGTACGTTTTCATAACGTTTCCATTAAGTTATAAAGCTTTAATTCTAAACGTTCTAGGAACATTCAATTAGATGTTGTATTAAAGTTCTTGCTTGGTTATAAGAATGTAATTAGAACAATAACAATTTTAGGTTATACTGGGTGCCATTTTATTCTACAATATTAACTAATGACAATAAAATAGACCATCCTAAGTCAATTTATTGTAGTAATTTCTCTCTCAACCAGTAGAAAATGCTGTGAACACATGATTATGTATGAAAAAAAAAAAAAAAACACGCCAGAAAACCGGCTTGATATAAAAAAAAACAAAATAAAAAAAAAAACACGTGATATCAATTTTTGGTCAAACCGCCCAGCACTAAATTATATATATATAGTACACCTGTTAACATTTACAACACGTGTAAGCGATGTGAAAATATGGGTTGAACTCCACATTGGTCTAAAAAACAGCAGAAAATGATAATTCAGTCTTACAGTAGAGGGCACTTATGGAACAACAGAAATACAGCGGTAAGCAAAACGGCGCCACACTTAAAGGAGAACTCCGGCACAAAATGAACCTTTGGTCTAATTACACATTGGTACCTAGTCGACCGTTCTCTGATATTTGTTTTCATGATAATCGAATGTAAAGAGTTTTATCTCTAAAAACAGTTTAGCGTATACGCTAGTATATGGGGGCATATAATAAGTAAAGAGAAATCGCTAGTTTATACAACTAACAAGGCTCAAAATAGCCCCACACTAACACAGTAACATAATGAGGGCACTTCGAGCCCACTTCGTGTATACGGGCAGGAGCCATCTTGGAAAACAGTCTTGACTAGTCGAACCAAGAACGACGTGCTAAGTGAGCAGAGCTGTATGAAGTTCAGTGAACTTCAGAACTGTATGAACGGCGTTCGTGTTTCGACTAGTCAAGACTGTTTTCCAAGATGGCTCCAATCTGTATACATGAAGTGAACTGTCTTTATAAAGTACCTTCTTATTAAACGGTCTGTACACTTACAAAGTTCTCAACGCTTCGTTTTGCATGTCGGATAAAACTAAATTTGATATTTGATTAAATTAAATTTAAGACTTGCATGGACTCATAAAACAGTTCTTACCAAATGCTGGGTCATCTCCACAGCGATCGGGGTGACCTCCTCACTGTACTCGCAGATCATCTTCTGGATGACGTTGGTGAGATCGTCATTCTCGGTCTCGCGCACGATTTGGAGGAGAGCCTGCATCACGGGCCGAATGTGGGGGGTGATGTAATCTTTGGCTGATGGGAAAAACAAACAATTAAAGCCATCTCAAATAAATGCAAGATGGAGGGTGGACACAGAAGAAGAGTTGAAATCTTCACCTTTCTCCTGATTGCTGATGAGGACCTGGAGGGCGATGGCCGCCTCCACTTTCACGGGCATCTCGTTATCGTTGATCAGACACAGGCGGGTGAGCTCGAGGGCTGTCTGCAAGTTCTGGTCACTCTTGAACTTGACCTCGCAGAAGTAATGAAGCACCCAGCAGGCCTAGAAGCAGAATTACCATGAAGTAAGACAAGTGGACAGAGTTTGCGCCACTCAAGACTGAATTATTCTTTAGGGACATCTCTCACCCTCGCTCTCATGTAACCCAGCTCACTGCGGAACAGAGGAAAGACGTGATTCTGCAACATGAACTCCATCTGGTCTTTGTAGATCTTCCTCTGATTGAAAAAAACAAAAATCATCAATACAACTACTACCCAAAAATCTGCGTTGGCTATTCTAGGCTGGATTGAAAAGGATTTGCATGTGTTTAAGTCTTTCAAATTTAAAACATTCAAGCAATTTAACCATCTTTTGTAGCTTTAACAGATTAATCTATATTTCATTTAAACAGTGAACACTATACAGTGTTGGCCAGTGTATATGTGAGTATACAGCTACATGAAAAAATTAAAGCGCTGTATTATTAAAACTGACTACAGCCCGACCGATAAAGGATTTTGAAGGCCGATACCAATACAAATATTTTTGGGATATATCGGCCGATATATGTATATTTTTTAAATATTGTTGGATTTCACACACACACGTGTAAAAGAAAAGCTAACTTTTCTGCACAAGACACGTTTGATACTTTTTCTCTATGTCTAAATGTTCACTCCTCACAAGTATAACTTACATTTTACAATGCAGCGACTGTAACTAGAGATATGCTAGCTATAAATACGGTAATCATTACTTTATTTAGGCAGAAAAAGTTCATTGTTGTTTCCAAGCTCATTAATGTTAACGTTAGCGGTCTTCCACTGATGATAGTGGCATTAGCTAGCTTTGTGGTTAGCTAGTCTAGCCATAATTTAGCAATAGATAATATCATACTGCAAATTTTAAAACATACATTTTCAATATAACAGGCCAAGGAGATGATTGAAGCATGTTTCGTCCATTTTTATTTTATTTTTTAAATATGAATTTATCTGCCGATACCGATATTATGGAAAATGCCTAGTATCGGCCGGCCGATATATCGGTCTGGCTCTACCACTGACTGTGCACTCTTCTTTAATATTCAGGGTTCCCACATCTCGGTTAACTTCAAATTCAAGGACTTTCCAGGTCCAATACTCTCAAATTCAAGGACTTAATGTGGGGTCAACATAGTCTAGATCAAATACATTATAAAATATTCCAAATATCCTGAAACTTGCATTTTCCAGGCATCACGTTTCAGTGGTTTTAGCCTATTTTTGCAATGTTCCACGGTGTGTCTGTACCATCGTAGCAGTTTTGTGTGCGCGTGAACGTCATGGCAACATATAACAAAGTACCTCACGCGGGAAACACTTAACGTAACGCGTAAATGCGTGTAACTAACGTAAATCAAGTAAGTTAGTGTGCATAGGCCACGAAGCGTTGGCGAAATAACACATTAGTGGACCGGAGGTATTTTATTACAGAAAAGCTATGGCACAAAATTAATTCAAGCACTTTCAAGGACCTGTCTCTATTTTCAAAAACTTTCCAGGGCCTTGAATTTTGTCTTTCAGATTCACAAACTTTTAATGATTTCAAGGATTCGTGGGAACCCTAAATATTGTTTGAACTTCATATTAGTTAGACCTGTATTTTGTTGTAGTTTTGAAATCGGAAACGAGAATTTAGAAATTTCACTGGTATCTAAAACGTTTGTAAAATATATAATGTAAGAAATAATCTTTCAATATTTTGGGGAGGGGCCTGATAAAATGTTGGCAGGGCACGGAAATTGACCCACTGGCCCATCCAGGAGAGTTAAAAAATCCTTGGCATTGCACCCTGAACTGTAATGCAAAATCACCTTGAGAAGAATCTCAGCCAGCGAGCCGATCATGTGAAGAGCGCCGTCTTTTTTCCTGGGGTCAGAGGCGGGTTCAGTGAGGATCTGATAACAGAAGCCCATGGACTTTTGCAGCACCTGTTATAAAATGACAAAGTTATCACATGTTTCAAAACATCTCGCGATTCATGTCACGTGCAGGTTTTGTCGGAGAATATGGAGGCTGGCCAGTGGTGGAGTCGTTTAGACGTCACTGGGCCAGTACTATGATCTCCAGTGGCTCTGTGGCTGCGAGTGTGGCGTGAGAGCCGTCCCACAGCCTGTAAGACACAGACCGGAGACGGCACTAAACGTAGACGGACACTACGCACACCGTCCACTAACAGCCAATGACTGACACTTTCAGAACATTAAGGGTATATAATAACAGACGAACGTCGCAAATGTGATTTGACATTTGAAAAAAAAACATGTCGCATTACAAAAAAAAGGAAAGCGCTTCCTTTGAATAAGATAGACAGCTCTTTGAGATCATGAACGAGCTCTTTCTTTCTTTCTGTTGGAGCAGCAGGGCGCTGATTGGAGACATGCGTGTTGGCAGTAAGATATACACAAAATTCAGCCAAACACAATCACGTCATAGGCCTCATCATGCCAGATGGTGCTTCCAAACACCCACCTCCTTCCTTTTGTTGCACGCAGTGAAGAGAAGCGTCTGAGCTGCAGTGGTTGGGGAGATGAAGTCTTCAAAGACATCTAAGAGGAAGCAGAAGAGGAGACAGCATGAGCAGATCGATCTGGTTTTGGTCTTCTACTCTGCAAGAATCGTTTGTTGGTTCTGCTCTCACCAAATTTCATGCGGATGTACTCGTAAGGGTCTTCCTGCCAGAGCTCTTCATCACTGTCTGTGTAACACATGAGGGGGAACACCACATCCTGAATGATTCCCTGAAACCAGACACAACAAGAACTTGGATAAATTGTATGGCATGAGGCAGTGCTTTACAGTAATTTTACAGAGGTTTTTAGGTAAGAACATTCTTGCAGTAAAAATCAATGCAACGCACAGTCACTCGTGGCTTAGTACTAGCAAAACAGTCCATTTTAAATAATTAATTCACAATGATTTAGTTAGCATCTTTAATTTTTAAAAAAACAAAAACAACTTTTGCTGATAATTTACTCACCCCCATGTCATCCAAGATGTCCACGTCTTTCTTTCTTCAGTCGAAAAGAAATTAAGGTTTTTGATGAAAACATTCCAGGATTTTCTCCATATAATGGACTTCAATAGGAACCAAATGGTTCAAGGTCCAAATGAGAGTTTCAGTGCAGCTTCAAAGGGCTTTAAACGACACCAGATGATGAATAAGGGATCTAGTGAAACGATCGATCATAAAAAAAAAAAAAAGTTTAAGTTTTATAAGCTCAAATGCTCGCCTTGCTGTTCTGTGTGACTCTCCTGTTCGAACTCGTTCATCAAAACGAACGAATCTTTTTCTTACTCAATTTGTTCATTGAATGAACCAAATGACTCGTACATTTTGATGAACGAGTTCGAACAGGAGAGTCACGAACGCTCATCACGGAACAGAGCAAGGCGAGCATTTGAGCTTATAAAACTTAAACTTTGTTATTTTTTTTAAATGAGCGATCATTTCGCTTGATAAGACCCTTATTCATCGTCTGGAATCATTTAAAGCCCTTTGAACAGTTTGCAGTTTGCACTGAAAGTGTCTTTTGGACCTTGAACCGTTTGGTTCCCAGTAAAGTGTATTATTTAATTTCTTTTTGACTGAAGAAAGACATGGACATCTTGGATGACAGGGGGTGAACAAATTATCAGCAAAAGTTTTTTTAAAACTACTTTAACTTGATTCAGAGTGAAAATTCTCATAATTCTGTCACATTTCTGCAAATAATTTAACTCCGTTTCAATGACTCAATCCAAAATACTGATTTTGGATTGATGTTCACTGTGCTGTTTTGGTTTAATATGCGTCTCAAAAACTTTGCTAAACATGGCAGTTTATGAATTGCTATTATTGATTTTGATATTTACATTGATTATCGCCCACATCTAGGTCTATTTTGCCTAATATTTCATAAGAATTTAAACTCTTTCATTGGTACAAAGTCAAACGAATGCTCTGCTTCATGCAAAACAGCATGTACAAACCTGAATGTGTGGCTTTAGGTTCTTCCAGGTGACGGCGTGTGCGATTCCCTGGTTGATGTAGTTCAGTGTCTGCTGCAAAACTCTAGGAGCGACGTATTGCTTTTCCTTATACTGATACAACACCTTCAACAGTACCTATCAGAAACAGAGTCAAAGTTCATCAGTTATCAGCTCACGTCATGTCAACAACCCACTGAACCATCTATCGAGGTCTCCTGTTTACCTGCTGTGCAGCCACGGCGTAACCCTTGAGGAAAAGCTCTGCAAACTCGGTGTACTCTTTGGTTGTGTTGCCAGGGCTGCCATACCTTTGGGACAAAAAAAAAAAACATGCATGAAATCCAGTAACGGTTTGAAACACACAAGATCTTCCGCTGAAAATAACTAATCGAGTGTTTCCAACTGCTCAGCGTGGGCTGAAATTCAAATGGACCGTGAGTCATCTGCCAAAGCTTTATATGTAGCGCTCTCGGGAGGAAGTGATGTTATGTTACTGTACCTCTCGAAGAGCCGGGCGAGGATGTGAAGCGCCCACTTCTTGCACTTCCACCAGGGCTGTTCGGGCCTCTCGTCTTCATCCACCTGGAGGGTCTCCTGCAAAGCCACACAGAAGCACTTTAGAAGATCACGCGCCAAAAATGAACCCTGCATACTATTAAAAAGTAAGTGAAATTGAATAGTCAACATTTTAAATGGTTCAAAGTTATACATGAATTTTGAACAATACTCAAACTTTTTTTGATCCACTTCAAATGTGGACTACTGTATTAGTATGTTGATTTGAGATCTTTAGGTAGAGTTTATGGGTTTTTGTCGGAGAATATGGAGGCTGGCCAGTGGTGGAGTCGTTTAGACGTCACTGGGCCAGTACTATGATCTCCAGTGGCTCTGTGGCTGTGAGTGTGGCGTGAGAGCCGTCCCACAGCCTGTAAGACACAGACCGGAGACGGCACTAAACGTAGACGGACACTACGCACACCGTCCACTAACAGCCAATGACTGACACTTGCAGAACATTAAGGGTACGTTTGACACCGATGTACTAAAAACGGTAGTTTTCCGTGTACACATGACAACGGTCAAAATGATCGTGAGAGGGGATCGTTTTGAAAACTCAACTCGATGCCAGGCCAGTGGGTGGCGATGTTACATTGTAAAGATGCACAACAGACTGAACACGTTTTGATAACAGTAATAACAAAAAAGCACACAAAAAAAACATTGCAACTATTGGATGGCAGGCCTGCTACAAAATATGTTTAGTGAAGCTTTTGTTGAGGCATCAACTGAAAATCTTGAAGATGTCCGTTCATTAAAATTAAGATCGAATAAAAGTAAAAAAAATAATAAATAAATCAATACCCAATTCTGGCTTATCCACGATGTGTGCACAAAATAGATGCCACAAACGCATCATTGGAGAGGCGCTAATTAAACAGTCCCCAAAACAGTTTAGACCAAAACTAAAAACTAATTTGTTACAATACATCTACATTCATTTGTAAACAAACCGAAATTGCAGTACGTCACTTGCAAAGACAAATTATGATAACCAGAAGCACATTCTTACCGGAGGAACATCTCGGTCCACGACGGTCTTCAGGATCTCCATCCACTCAGTGAGAATCTGGCGATTGATCAACTCCAGAGGGAGGTTGTACTGTAAAAACACCAATCAATTAATGCCAGACCCAAACTACAAAAAGCTTCTTTCAGGATAAGTGGTGATCTCCTTTATTACAGAAATGACGGCAATACCTGGAAGAGAGCGTAAAGGATCTTAAAGATCTGCTTCTGAACCAGCGCAGACTCGCCGGAGGGGTCCGGCAGCAACTGTATGAACCGGTCCTTCAGCATTGGCATGAAGATCTGCATGGCAGCGACCAGCGGCTGGCGCTCCTCGGGCTTCTTATACCTTGCAAATAAAGACTTGCATCAGGACATCTGGAGGTAGCGCAGTTAGCTCACACTGACTGCTCAAATCACTTTTTTGGTATACCAGTCAATTTAGTTCTGTTGTTTAAACTATTAAGAAACATAAATAAATCAAATGTGGTTCGAAATCTGATTTGTTTATCTGGACATTGTAAAGGATTCACTTTATCAATAATTTGTGAAAATTATTTAATGAACAAAGCACACAAATGTACGGCAAAGCCCTAAAACAGATAATTAAATCACCATAATCGCATGAATGCAGTTATTTCTTTCCAAATTTCATAATTGTGACAGCCCTAGTTACATGCACTATTAAGTAAATAAAGTGTATGCCAGGTATCATGTAAATGCCTTCAATTATTTTATCAGGAAAATGTTAAAACACTTTAGGCTAAAACCATTTAGAAGACTTGAATTGACAGAACAGCTGATGCATGCGGTATTTGCTTATTCAGGAGTCAATATTTTGGTTTCGCAAGCCATAAGTGGACTAAATGTACCGATATGTAGAACAGTCATCATGTTGACGACAACAGCAACCAATGTAGATATAACAGAAACTGAAATGCACTAACAAACACAAGTGGGGCAACTGTAAAATATTAAATCAGACACTCAGAAATCGTGTTCATGCCTCTCTTACTCGTAATTCTTCACCAGCTGGTAGAGGCACAGTAGGATGCCCAGCCAGCAAGCACTGTTGTCAGACTGCAGGTAGAAGCCGATCTTGTCCACGATAGCCGTCCATCTACTGGGGTAGTCGTGCTTGATCATGTGGTGAATGCAAGTTGTGAGTTGCACTCTTTGAAAGTGAGAAAAAAAAAAGGTTAGAAAAGAATGCGATTCAACACTCCCTCCCCCTCCCGTGTACATAGGGCTATAGCGATAGACTGATCTCACAATACGTTATTTAGCTCACAATACGATACACGATATTCAGCACACGATACGATATTTAGCTCACAATATGATACACGATTTTCAGCTCACGATACGATACACGATATTCAGATCACGATACACGATATTCAGCTAACGCTACGATACATGATATTCAGCTCACGATACTATATTTAGCTCACGATACGATACAAAATGTTCAGCTCACGATACGATATTTACCTCACGTTACGATACACGGTATTCAGCTCACGATACGATATTTAGCTCACGATACATGATACTCGGCTCACGATACGATATTTACCTCACGATACGATACACGATATTCAGCTCACAATACGATATTTACCTCACGGTACACGATATTCAGCTAACGCTACGATACATGATATTCAGCTCACGATACCATATTTAGCTCACGATACATGATATTCAGCTCACGATACTATATTTCACTCACGATACGATACATGACATTCAGCTCACGATACGATATTTAGCTCACGATACAGGATATTCAGCTCACGATACACGATATTCAGCTAGCGATACGATTCGATATAATTCGATACACTTACATCATTTTCTGAAGGATTTAATGGGGACAGAGTGATTTTGGTGACATCTTGTGAGCGTTCAATTTAATTGACTGAATTAATCGAACTGAAAACTAAAGTCTCTACAGCTTGCAAATGCTGGAGAAAGTAAATCAAAGATGTGTTGAGAAAATTATTTCCATTTATTGCAAACTGTAGCCTTAGAAAAGTAAACTAAGTGCAGTATTGCAATTAACAAAGCAGAGTTAAAAACGCAATTAAAGGTTTGAGAAAAAAATAAACCTCACATATTTCAGCCTTTAAATCATTTTTATAAAAAGAATGAGTCAAAAAAGATAAATGACTGACATTTACAATCCACATTAGCTTATCTTTTATTATTAATAGTAAAATTCGGTCCGATTTTCCCGTGGTGTCTGTCGTTGCTAAGCAACCGTGCACTGCGCTCTCCAAAACGACAAATAAGTTTTAGTAGCTAATGGATTTCCACTACTGAAAAACGCTTGATGCAGCTCTGCAAATTTCACGTATTCATTTACGAGGAAGAAAAACACCCGTAGTGTTTGGGTGCACCCCCGTCCTTCATGTTGATCGAGCTTTCAATGTTGTTACGGAAAGGGTGAAGCTGATGTTTGGTTCGTCACATGACCTGCGGTGTGTTTGCTGCATTTTGAAAAGTTGGTGCTTTCATCTCGCTGCGCCTGGAAAAAATTAGCGTGCTTGCTGCGCGCCTACATTTGAAATTACGAACTTGAGTGTGCAAAAGACACGGCAGTGGTGATGACACATGCCTTTGGTGTGAGAGACCCGGGTTCGAATCCACTGCGAGACTACAGTGTGTCCCTGAGCAAGACTCTTAACCCCTAGTTTCACTTGCTCCAGAGGCGTGCGACCTCTGACATATATAGCAATTGTAAGTCGCTTTGGATAAAAGAGTCAGCTAAAATGAATAAATGTAAATGATACGTGCACGGCCCCTTGACGAACTAAGTTAAACACAGGGATTTGAATGGGACTTATGCATAAATACTCATGGCAAAATCGATACTTTCTTGGGGAAAAAAAAAATATTGATTGATCTGGCAGAATCGATAAAATTGCTATGTAGCTGTGTGTTACCTGATGCGCTCTGGGGACTGGATGATGGCCTCCACTATGTTGTCTCGAATGAACTGCCTGTCCTCTTCAGGGATGTTACTGGTGGGCGTTTCAGTGTTTGCACTATCTCCTTCACTCCAGTACTGTGTCACCATGTTCTTCAGGTAGATCACACCTGAATGACAACGACAGAGGTCAGAGACAGCAGACAACAGCATTTGTAAAATCCATTTAGAAATGTGTGGAAAAAAAACCCCTCAAATGATAGCCTAGCCCCAGACTAAAATGCATGTTTGAACTGAAAGCAACTTGCACTGACGTATCGTAATTTGTCGGTGCCATTGTTTTGTCTCAAGTTTATATAAAGACACTTTATATGCCCTGATTAAGACCTAATTTTGGCTTAGTCTAAGGTCTGTCTGTGAAACCAAGCCTTAATATCTTAATTTCAAACGGTGTAAATATCTCTTAATTATCATTTTAAAAGGTCTTAAATATGTGATTTAATCACGATATAGCCTAAGTGGATTATTAAACTTCAAACGGCTATGGTTTTATTAAATTAAGGAGAGCTGCACATTCAAGTCTGTAGATCAGCTCGCCACCAGGAAATACTATACAAACGATTGCTTATGATCTACTGTTGATGAATTACGACAAATGTTTACTTTATAGGGTTCTAAGAGCGCATATTTTACCTCCCTCATCATTTTAAAAGAGCTTATAAACGTTTCCTCGTATCTTTTTATCAAGAGAAGACATTGTTTGATCCATTTTCTTTACAAAGTATTTTAAAGCTCCTATTTTTGTAAAATCCTGCAGTCTCAAACCTTACGCTTTGATTGAAAAATAAGTATAAACATGCGGTCATGTTAAAGAAACTCTGCTGCTTTGACAATAGACCCTTTTGCCCACCAAATATTGCCAATGTATGAAGCAATGTCAAATTCTTTGTTAGTCAGTGGCATTTCGCTTTAACAACCCATTGCAAAATCTGAGTGGGGAAATGCATTGCCCTCACAAAAATTTCTCAAACACGTGGATTGCTACTGAAATGACTGCATTTCTGCAAAATACATACAGTATGTGGCATTAAAGCACACTCTTCTGAATATTTGAAAACCTGTTGGCCTTGAAAACTAGCCAAAGAAATGCTTGAATGCACACATGATGTCAAGAAAGCCTGAGCTATGTCAGGAACTCAATGCAGCTGTGCATCTGTTGAAAAATCCCAGCAGGTGTACTTAAGGCCTCGCCAGAAACAGCTTTAATCCTATTCACAGCTTCACTAAAATACGCTCATGTACTTAAACTTAAGAAAAAACAGAAGTTTTCATTGAGGCCTTTATTCAGCATCAGCGGTTTACTATATAAAAAAATGACTACTCATGGGCAGCGAGACCATATATGTGTAATACGGTCCATGGATGGTTAAAGCACACAAAGATGCCAGTGTGAGTGCTGAATATGTAACCAGAATTAGCTGACAGTGAGGATGAATTAGACCGGAGACAATAAAACAGCAGAGCGATTACAGACGGGTTCATGAAGCCGGAAGAGAGTAATCCTGACCGCTGCTGCTGAATCAGCAACTCTTCTCAAGCCTCACTCTCTCAAATCCACGCTGTGATCTGCAATTGGGCATGTGATCACTGACCTGACAAATAGTGTAAGATGGTACTTATTTTTAAGTTAGTTAAGTGCGTTTAAGTTAGTCAGACTAAGTTTAACAGTTCAGCGCGAGTTCTGATGCAGTCTTAACCAGGCTTGGGAGGGTTACTTTAAAAATGTAATCCGATACAGTTACAAATTACTTCATAAAAAAAGTATTCAGTAACGTAATCCAAGTACCAGAATATGAAAGTAATGTAACTGATTACTTTTGGATTACTTCAAGGACAGATATTATTAAAACTTTTACTTATTAAGAATTTCACATCCCTGAAATATATTTATTTAAAGGGCTATAGAGACAAACAGAGGCTACAGAATGGTTTTATAGATTATTATGTATTATGTAGGCTACAAGTAAATAATAAAAACACAACTTTTAAAAATTCGACACAATCTACATATTAGTTTATTTTAAAATAGGAAATAATCTGTTGACTAATGCCGCGATCTTTCTTAAATTGCCTGACTGAACTTGGGCCGTTGGCAGGAGGTCTTGCGAACATCTCCTTAAGTGAGACTGAGAACGAAGAGATTATGAAAGGAAATTTTAGGTAATAAAAAAGCTACTCTATTAATTTCTACAGATTCCAGCATCGCTTGAAAACTTACAACAGCGCTCATACAAAACACTGAATTTTAAAGCAGTAATAAACGCTAAGTTCCATACTAGATAACAACAAGGCACAGTTTGCACTGTAAAACCACGTTGTTGGAATTTTTCTCTTTAAAAACAAAATAGCAGCGGAATTTCCAAGAAATGAAAGCATTTTTACCTGTGGGCAGCATCGCTTCTAGCAGCAATGACTATCTGTGTCTGAGGAGATTGTTGTCGAGAGCTGTTATTTTACGCAGTCACCAGCGGGTGGCACACGTGACTCGTGTCGCAAGCCGTTAATATAGTGTTATTATGCCAAAATACAGATCTACTTCGTTTTAAATGAAACCATTGTAATCCTGAAAGTATCCCCCCCCCCTTTTCAAAAAGTAACTATAATCTGATTACTATGTTTTTTGATGTAACTGTAACGAATTACAGTTAGTGGATTTTTGTATCGTGATTACATAACGCTGTTACATGTATTCCGTTACTCCCCAACCCTGGTCTTAACCCAGTCTAGGCGCCACGGTCGAGTTTACTTGACAAGATGCGGCACTGAATAAAACGGCCGATTTTGTCAAATTGGGCGTCAAATTTCATTCGACATCCCCTCTACTGGATAGCAGACATGTCATACTTCATCCCCGACTCAAAAAAACGTCATGTTTCTGTACAAAATGTTCGTGTTAGAGCGCATTGAATCAGTGCGATCAAAAGCAGAGCTAGTGTGAGAGTAAGCCATTTCATCAGAGCCTCTCCACGATCGCGGAGACAGTATTGTGGTGGAGACATTGTCTATTATCACTGGGTATGTTAGATGAGGTCGAAGTATTCATAGTACAGATAGGGGGTAACGTGAAGCAGGGTGGGGAGTCGCAATGACAATGTGCATACTCGGCGCGCTCGCGTTGCTCACATCTCACTCATGATCTGTGGTTAGCCGTAGCGAGTTTTGAACTGAACAGGTCTTGTCTACTTGTGTTTGTGCGTCATATGAATAATAAGGCCCATACATGGAATCAGAGTGTCTACTGTATAGGAAATGGAAAATCTCTACAGAAAAAGGCCGACCACTACATGAATACGGTTAGTTCTACCATTTATTAGTAATGATTTACACAGTGAGCATTCAATATTGTGCAATATACCATAAAGAAGGTGATGGACATTTTGGGGGGAAAGAAGTGCTGCATTTTATCATTTAAACGTGACTTTACATATAAAAAAAAAACTATAATCCAAGATTGCTGCCACCATATAACGTCATAATATGCAAATTAGATGGGGAAATATAATCCCAACATAAACTTAGGGTCATCGTTAATATTTCTCTAATTTACAGAAAGTATCCATCTTGTTTCACTTTTAAGATATAGCCTTTTGAAATTAAGATGTCAAAATCGAACGTTTTAGGAAAAAAACCTCTGGCGCTTAAAGGGTTAATGCAGTTGTGTAGAGAGAGAGACCAATTGGCGATTAATCGTTGACATCCCAGATAGATAGATAGATAGATAGAGAAGCAGCTGAAAAGTAGTGGGATGATGTGACAAATTTATTTTTAATGTTTATTCCTGAAACAGGAATTTCCAAGATTAAAAATGCACCCCCGACTTCAACGAAAAATGTTTGCGTGTTATTCAAACACACAGTGACAGAATGTCTCAGCGCTGTGTCAACATATGACATCTGATACTAAAGGGGAAACGAACGCTCACGGAGTGACAGCGAGGAGGAGGTGTGAGTGTGCACTTTATCTTGAATAGTATGACAGCAGCATCGGGAGTAACACTGCTTAGTGTCGGGTCATGAAGAGCCGTAAACATACCTGCTTGCCTTATAGGCAAATCCAACTGGTCCGACATGGTCACCCGCAGTAGTGTAGACACAAAGTTCATCTGGCTATGGCCCTGTGGAGAGGAAAACAATCAAACATGGAATAAATGCACAATTTCACTTCCCATAACACACCTGACTGAATCTGGATGATTTAAGCTGCAGTTCTGTGTAGATCAGCGTTTTGGTTTTATTAATATTTTGAATTAGCTTTCATTTTTAGTTTCAATTAAAGTAATTTTATGAAAACCATTCACGTGTAAAAGCGATTCAGGTTGCAACGATAATTCCAAACTGACCCAAATAACTTTTTTCATTAATTTATGGCTGTTATTTAAGGATATATTCAGTATGGAAAGTGCGAAAAAGAGCCCGACCGATAAAGGATTTTAAAGGCCGATACAAATATTTGTTGGTTTTAAAATCTGATGTAATCGGCCGATATTTTTTTATTTCATTTTTTTTTTCAGAAACGCGCAACAAAAAATTAACAGATTTCCCTAACATTAGTTATTTGTAGTTTTGTATGAGTTTTAACTAAAATAATATGATAATGCATCATCTTTTATTGTCACAACAGAACAGACTGATGATAGTGGCATTAGCTAGCTTTATGGTTAGCTAGTCTATGATGAGCCATAATTTAGCAATGGATAACGTCATACTGCAAATTGTAAAACATACATTTTCAATATAACAGGCCAAGGAGAGATGATACGTCTCATTTCTATAACTGTCGCGCGCTATTAAAGAAATACTTCAGTCACATTGTCAAAAGTTAAAAAGGACAGTCGGTCAACTACACTAACAACGTAACGCAACTATTACTAGCTAATTCCGCTTCACTCTCGGCTTATTTAACAGCAGCAAAACTGGACATGATAGTCACAAATTGTCATGCTTATTTGAGTTAAGAGAACTGATGGGGATGTTCTTTTAATTGTTATTCAAGCAATGTATGTATCGTGAGTCGTGACTAACTCAACAAGCCCTAGCGTGTTTCGTCCATTTTTATTTTATTTTTTAAATATTAATTTATCGGCCATTATAACTGCCGATACCGATAGTTTGGAAAATGCCTAATATCGGCCGATAATATCGGTCTGGCTCTACTGCAAAATCTCTTTATTTTCCAAATACAGCTGCGGTTTGGTTACACCTCTGAAATGTTGGCAGTACAAAGTGCAAAAATGCAGTTATGCGTCATGAATCAGAACTGCCAGTGTACAAGTTTACAAACAGGCCTGTATCGCTGCATTGATGAACTGAAACAGCATTTCAGAGAACTCCATTCCCAAACAAACACCACATCCACTTCTGGCCTCTCACACTGAACACTATAAGAGCTACAAAACGGCAAACACACTAGTCAGCTGAACTAGAACCACTGACATCCAGCTAGCGTGACTACAATTTATGAAGCGCCACCATTTGTGGTCATCTCAAAGTGTTTTTCCTCCTTTGAATATGGTCTTTCAAAACAGAGCGTCCTGTGGTGATCCTATCGTAACAAGCACAGAATAAAAGGATGCAGGCTGAAATGCCATGACAGCGTTCTTCTCACCCGAACACTAAAGCGTCAGCTCGCAGGAATCCAAGCCTGTCGTCCACATGGGCCGCCTGGAGCCGGGCCAGCTCAGAAAGTGACCGTCACAGGACACCGCAGCAGGCATCAATTCTTATAATGCAATAATTCCCCGACGACCTATATATTACTAACTATTACCTTATTCCCGTAATTTGAAAAAAGAAATTCATGTAAAAGCCTTGCGAAAATGTTATCTAAAAAAACTTTTGAGAATCTACTTTAGGATCAAAAGCAACGAGGCTGGGTAAGCGATCATGAAATGCCAAAATAGACCATAATAGCTGAATAAAAACAAAACAATGACATTGCGGTCTCATACCCAGAAGCATACAAAGAAAAGAAAAAGAGATGCAGATTTTTTTTTTTTATCATACCGCCCAGCACTAACAAGGTGTCACAGGTGTCCTTGTTACATGTAGTTACTAAATCATGTCATAACACTATTTTAAGGTGACCGTTACACGTTACTACCATGTGCTGCTAACTACATGATAGTAAATTATGCATAACGCTACCTTAAGTGTAACCCAAACCCTATAGAAAGTACATGATATTAGTATATCTCATGACTTAAATGTAAAATTACCTTAAAATTAAGTGCAACTACTAACTTACCAACTAACTAAACGCCTGACTGGCTAAATCAAATCACACACACTATGTATACAAAATAAAAAGCAAAATTGTTGTAAATTCCATAACTGCATGTTCTTCTTCAATAAAAATATTGGTTGCCCTTTATTTTACATTGTGTACTTAGTGCACATAAAGTACTTGATAATTTAAGGCATCTACTGTACATGAATTAAAGGGATTATGAACTGAAAAGTATAATTTTACGTGAGGATTTGACATAAGAGGTCAGCATACTATCAGAATGTCCTGCAAGTTTCAGAACGGAAAACTTCCTTGTTAGTCTAAAAACAGCTTTTATTGCAACCGAGCCCAGAGAACGACTCGTCCTGGAATGTGCCTATTTATGACACAGGCTAATAGTGCAACGAAAGCAGAAGAAAAATCAACGCCTTCATCATTGCAACTTAGGCCCTGCCAGCATGACGAGAAAAGCAATACAGGATCAATGGACTAAAAACAACATTAACCTCCAAGGGATCCTAATGCTAGAAAAGAGGTCATTTTAAACAATGTGAATGTCTCAGTTGAGCATTATTTGTATGCGGTACATTTTACTGTGGACGCTTTGATAAATCAGTCGCAATTTCGGCGCAGGCTTTGCAAACAGACTTTTACGATATGATACTTGACAATAATGCCACAACATGCAAGTAACTGATAATTCTAACGCCTGATCTGTGATCAGATATTTCTGATATATGATGATTGAAATACAGTCAGATGTGTCTGTGTCAGTAAATCAAACCAGTGACTAAACTGTCAACTTCACATTGTTTCTCTAAGTAGGATCAAAATATTTTGTTAATTAAACTGTGATCAAATTATATAACGAAAGGGATCAAAGAACGCTCCCTTTACAGTCGCTGGAGCGGTCAAACAATGAGTTTATCAGTAACCGAGTTTTGAACTTGCGCTATAACTTTCATAATAATCAACGTATCTCTTATTTACATTGTTTGCATGTCTGTGATCAGCTACATGCTTATCACTGCAACCTTTCATGTCACAAACTAAATATAATTCTATAATCAAAACTTTCGCAATAAGTTAACCTTGAAAATCAGGGTAGGAAAAATACCTCTTATTCCTAAATTATGACAGTTTTTGATGTAAAAGTCTTACTAACAGAAGTGCACCCCAAGAAACATTATAAAACAATGCAGATCATGACGCCTTAAGGTTAGGTTTAGGGGTAGGTTCAGGGTTAGTACCTTCTTATTACTAGTGGTCGACAGATATATCGTCAAGGCCGATATATCGGCCGATATTTGGCATAAATGTTTCTAATTGGCCGATGTGTTGTTTTACGATCTCTGTCAGTCCTACCGAACACTTTATAGACAAAAGTAAATAGTATGCGAAAAAGTAAAGCGTTGCTTTTATATTATTTGTAACAGAAAAGGCAAACAATCAGACTAAAATACTTTATCATTTCCTGTCAACATTCAGCAAATGTGCATCTACATAATTTAAACAAATCTGTAAATATATATAATAAACATTTAATTTCACAAACCTTGTGATATCATGTGAAGTGTGCATTTGTAGTCTGCATAAACGTGTTACTGAGAGTGGCGGTCGGTCCGTGTGAAGTTTGTGAATGCGAACAAAATTCGAAAAACTTTAAATCCTTAATTTTTTATAATTAATTTTATCCAGTTGCCCACTGTGTCATATTCATATTGTTTTCACTGTGTGCTGTAATTTTGAAACAATTACTTTGTGAAAAATACTGTAATAGGATTGCAGATTCAAGAAGTTGCCATCTAAAGTATAAGGATGTTTATTTTAAGGATTTTTTTTCTAATTTATTAAATATTGATTAAAATAAATATAAAGTATATAAATATCGACCAACCTGCTCTCTAAGATATCGGCCATCAAAAAAAAACCAATATCGGTCGAGCACTACTTATGTGCTACCAAAATAATTGAGGAAAATGTTCAGTTACCATCTTGTGTTTTTTAGCAGTGGATTGGAATTAATATTAGAGTTAGATTTTCATTTATTAATAATAATTTACTATTTGAAATACTTTTAAGTCATTCTGGGGCCCACTGGTAGAGACTTCAAAATCCCTTCCAGGCAGGTCTATGGGCTGATCTCTCAAGTTTGTCTTAATAATGTTGCTAAAGTAACTACTACTGTATACAGATTACTGCTAAAAGAGACAATGCAGGTCTCCCAACCCTACTAAACAATCCCAAGCACCTAGATACCACACAATAAAAGTTGACTAACCACCTAATAGCTATTTGATCCTGACATGAAGCAAAGCAAGCGAAAACAATTATATAACTGGCTAGCCATCTACCAAAAATGTCTGCTGACAAACTAATACACAGGCCAGAAATCAAAAGCACTACCTCGGTTATTACATTACTTTAAACAAGAACACATGACAAGACTTGAATCTCCTTCATAGTGCATGACAATTTCCCCCAACAACATATTTTGATACCATTAGATCGACACTAGATATTGAAAGTAAAATTATCCTTGACCTTGAGTCACAAAATTATGGAATCATATGACAATATCATGACTTTACCATGATGTATGAAGAAAACTAGTTGTACCATGGCACCAAACATATGGCCATTGATAAACCAAGGTATAAGCATGTAAAATAATATTGATAAGTTAAAGTGACAATTACATAGGCTATGTAAAAAACTTAAAAAACTGACAATCCCATCTATTATGATTGTCAATAAATGTCCTAAAAATAAGCTAGGATTTAAGGACATGTACCGTGGTAAACACCACGTATATCCATATTTTTCTCTATTTTTTCCCTCTGTATTTACACTACAATAAGGTTTCTTTAATTAACATCAGGAGTTAACATGAATTTATTTCTACGTGCATTATTCTTAGTTAAAGTTACTTTCAACTTTTACTAATGCATTGTTCAATTAACTGTACTCTGTGAACTAACATGAAGAACTGTATTGTTTAACTAATGATTCCTAACATTAATAAAGTAATAAAAGAAATATATTGCTCGTGTCAGCAAATGCATTAACTAATGTTAACAAATGAGACATTGTTGTAGAGTTGCAAATATATCTAATTATCATGATGTCAGCATCTGACACATCACTGTCCCATGGTACCACAGTACTTTTAAATACTGACGCAGTTTGCTAAAGTAATGGGCCTAAACAGTGCTGGAATTGCGATTTAACACATTAAAAAGAATCGTAATGTGTCCGCGTGTTGGTTTAAATATGACCACGGAAAATGTGAGCGTTAAGTAAAGTTGGTGAAGGGCTTTATGAAGAGCGCGAAATAACAACAAGCCTCTTGCCTCATGTTGACACGTGAGAGACTAGCGCCTAGCATCTCACGCGCTAGCACATTCGCGCGCACCAAACAGCCTTAACATGCTCACACACTTTAATACATGACCTCGAAACACAAAGACGCAAACAACATTATCCATTCCAACCAACTATTCAAAGTCACGTTACATTTAAGCGTTGTATCGTCTGTTTAACACTATCACTTTTCCGTGAGCCATTATCGCGGTGACGTAGTACACGGACACGAGCTGCTAGCGCGTGATACAGAACGCTAAAAATATACGATTTCGACCCTTTAACACATATTTAACTCATATTACATTTTCCTGAAGGGCCATATGCCAACAAAACCGGTTTCAAAAAATACATTTTGTTAAAATTAAATGACGGCAACAGCATTCCTGCTGCGCAAGGCCCGAGGCGCACCACCATCATCATCATCACTCGATCACTTTACCTCGTTGAGTTGTCTCTCTGCGGCCTCACGCAAATTTGCGTCCATGGTGCCCCGAAGGGCCTCGATCAAAGAGTTGAGATCCATTACAAGGTCGCGGTCTGGCTCGGATTTGGAAGGCTCAGTGATCTATGAAGTCCCGGGCGGGCTCTGCGCACATGGACGCTCAATTCTTCTGCTACCGGCGCGAAAGGAAGAGCAGTCGAGATGGGCCGGATAGATCAGCGCCAATTTCTCCACAGCGAATTTCCGTTCCACAAGTAGGACGTGCAGGGAGTTGTAGTTTTTGTCGTTTGCCTTTCAATTAAAGAGTTCCAAATTAACGTTACCTAATACAAAAAAAAAAGTTCCCATGGTGACCGTAGTTGTGTGTGTACACAATAACAATTTCGGTTTGAAATTGTGTTTTATTCTTATCCGTCTTGATATATTGGACTTTTTAAAAAATAGTAACCCTTACGAAAATTAACAATAGTTTTACTACAGTAAACTTGTAGACACCATGTATTTTTATGCATAGATCTGTGCATAAATCTGTATGAGATCTGTACGCATCTGTACGAATCTGTACGCATAGATCTGTATGAGAGCTTTAGAAAGACATCCAGTCCTATTTCGGTTTGAAATTGTGTTTTATTCTTATCCGTCTTGATATATTGGACTTTTTAAAAAATAGTAACCCTTACGAAAATTAACAATAGTTTTACTACAGTAAACTTGTAGACACCATGTATTTTTATGGGATTAAATGATTCGCGTTCGTATAACCACAGTTTTAAATACCATGGTTAAACTAGGCTATGGTAAGTGTCGCAATAGTAACCATGTGTTTTTTGTTTGTTTATTGAGTAAAACCATGGTTAATTTTCGTAAGGTTCTGGGAAATAAAACAGAAACACGGAAGCATGGCATCATCTGTAACGCAAAAGTGTGAAAATGTCACATAGCCTGCCCTACAGTGTCACATGATCCTTCAGAAATCATTTTGATATGCAGATTCACTGCTCAGTTATGATCAATTATTATTGATGCTCAAGTATTGTTTGTTATTACTATGCATTTTCTTTTGGCAATGTCTATATAGTGTCGTCTATAAAAAAATAAACTCGTAAGATGGGCACTTAGAGAGCCCTATAAGGGGACATGGTGGTGGAAAAAATGGGATGGAAGAAACTATTATTTTTTTAATCTTTTCCGTACTTTAGCAAAACTTTTGCGTTCCCCTGAGAAAAACTGCGTTCCCCTACAAATCTTTGGCATAACTTGTTGTGAACTCGGACAAACACATCCTGTTCAATGTCCAGCTTGCAGTTTTTCAGACAGGTCCGTATCCGTATGCAGATAGTGTTTGACCTTGGACTCAATTTGTTTAACTCAAGGAGTTTAGTAACGTAGCCTATAGCAAAATATTTTCAGATTCAAAGTTTTTAGTCGAGTTCCTAAGTCTGTTCCTGAGCCAGTCCTAGTCTGCAGATCTGTTCCCAATCCTAAGTCTGTTCCTGAGACAGTCTCAGCAGATCTGTTCCTAAGCCTGTCTGTTCCTGCAGTCCTAGGATGTTTATGCCTAAATATTTGACACTTGATTAAGACTATTATATGACTTTTTAAGAGGGCATTCTTGTATGGTAATAATTTCACATTTGCCAATGTTGAGCTTTAAACCCCAATCACAATTACTTTAGGAATCTTTTAATAAATAATGTTGCATCGTCAGCTAATTGACTAAGCAGAATTTCCTGTCTAAACATATTTCATCTTTCGATGTTTGAGTTTTTAATTAGGAGAGCCAACATCTCTTGCCAGAATAAATAAAGAGAAGGGCAGTCTTGTTTAACTCCTCTCTTGATATCAAATCTGGTGGGAAACAACTCAGCTATTGGTATTTGTGTAAAATAACTGAATTACAAAACAAAAATGTTCACCAAAGCCATATAAACATTTAAAAATAAAAGAATGATAACAAATCAAAAGCTTTATAGAAATTCAAAGATAAAATAACCCCATCATCCTCTATTTCTTGATTATACTCGTGTCCAGAACTAGTCGAATACCGGTTTTATATTGTTGTATATCGGCCTCTAATATGTCCAGTTTGTGTCTACCCAATAATTTTGGCTGAACCAAGATACAAGCGATTTTTATAAATGGGTTTGTAATTTATAGTCATTGTTTAGTAAAGTTATAACTTAACCTAATCACGCTCTTGCAGGCATGTAGGTAGGCTATCTCTTCACTTTCTATCACTGTTTACTAATATAGAGATGCTATATTGTAGGCCTATTTTGCTTTAGATAGCCTACTGAATATTACCACATCTTACAAAAAAGACCCTCTTAGCATAATACTTAATGTTTAAGTATTTACCACACTTTTTGTAAAGGTTATCCCACCCTGGCTGAATCCGAAATCGCCCCCTAAACCCTCCACGATTCCCTACGTTAGTCCACTAATACTGTTCACCTGAAGGAGTGAATGAAAAATAGCGAGCGATTCAATGTGGGATTGAATAAGTGCACTCAATAACGTTCACTACGGTTTCAGACACCACCACAAATGGCTGTCCCCTCAAACAATGCCCTATTTTAGGGTATAGGGGGCGCTTTCGAATTCAGCCCATGTATTTACCAAGGCGCTTGTGTTGAGTGTTGACACTAGATGGCAGTAGCGGCCTAACAATGACGTTGACATCTGAACGGAACAGCACCGAGGAAGAAGACAACTGTCACAGGTCACCGGTGTCCCGAGAAGTAGGAGGAGATTTTAGCTTTTACATTGACATATGATCTAAGTTAATATCTGAGATTTGCCTTCGTTATTTTCTTTAGCTGAAACAGATCGTCATGGCCAAGAAGAGAGCAAACCGTGAGACAGAGAACAGTCCTCTGGTCGAGCCGGAATCGAGGCCCTCCAACGAAACACCAGATCCCAAAGGTAAATTCAGACTGGTTGTCCTGTTATCAATCTCACACAGTTATTGTGTAAATGTTCCTCGATTATTCAGAGTCGGAATAGTTCATATATATGTATATATTTCTATTGAGACAGTGTTGTTGAACACGACCAGAAAATATGACAGCTGGGACTTGAATATCTATGACTAACGTTAGCATAAAATGAATTAACTTAACTCTTCAGATCGAGGATCAAATGTTTTGTCGATTATTATTTGATTTTGTGTTATTTCTTCTCTTAATGTGTGTCTTTAGGGAAGAAATAACACAATCTACAGCAAACTTTCATCTGAAATGGGCTATAAATGTGACTCAGAGCAAATGTATTGTGTAATGACGTGTTTGCCTTTGCATTACTCGTACGTTTAGTCAAAGTTCAGCCTTTAAACGGAACTTTTTTATTTAATGCCACGAGAACAAGAGTTGTTACAATACTATGTTACAATACTATATACTACTATGTTACTATTTTACCAACATAAGCTACTAGAAAAAAAAGTTACATCAATTTCAGTGGCTTTTTTGTTTTTGGTTTGTTCTAGAAGGTTTATGTGTAATTTGAAGTGACTTATAAAATAATATAATCTTTTTTTGTTATTGTAAAAAGCCACTTTTTATTTATATGGAATAAATAAATGGACAATGTATTGTTTATTACATTCCAAACTGCCATTCTAAAAAAAAAAAAGGACAACAAAGACACATTTTTGTCTGTTAATATTCGGTTTCCCTTCCAAAATGATCTAAATACATGAGAAATCAAATGCAAAATAGTTTATTTCAACAGTCCACTAGGTATATATATTCACCCTAAATCTTTCCAAAACATGTTTAACTGGATAATAAATCCTACATTTGTATATTATAGGATACTTCTTTAATTTTGTTATTGATACTATATATTATACTGGCTAATACATTTAAACATCACTCGTGACCTGTGATGTGACAAGGCGAAATAAAGGTGCAGTGTGTTTTTTTTTTTTTTTCGTGTAGGAATTGAGTTTTTCTAACTGAACTGATAATCATATCTCTTTCAAGCATTTCTGATTCGTAATGACTTGGAGTGAACTGACTATCTTATAATACTTTTAATAGTATTAGTAGTAAAATCAACAAATAAAACATATTGGATTCATGATTTGATAGTATAACAGGTTATTTTAAACAAACATACAAAAAAGAGCTAGATTTCATAAAAAGCACAATATTAAAAGCCTGATTATGCTTAATATGTATTCTTTATGTCAATTACTCGGGCTTAAGCCTGTAAACCACCTAGATTTTCCACCGTCGTAAACGATTTGGTGTTGATAATAATCACACTGCTCCTTTAAGATGATGTCACATTATCATACGCGGTTTTTGGCGTTCTCTAGCTCACCGCATAGGACCGCTCTCACGGGCCTGAATCTCCCTGAGGTTTATGAGCAAGTGATGCAAATGTATGCAACACATTGCACAGATGTTTTGAGAGGTTATTCATGATGTGTTTTGAATTATTCTCTAAGGAGTCCAGTCACCTGGAGGAGCCTCTGCACGCATGTCAATCCTCCTCCTCGTCTCCATCTTTGCCTGTTCTGCTTGTGTCATGTATCTAGTGTTCAGAAATTTCCCAGAGCTGAGCGAGTAAGTCTGTCTGACTGCAATCTTCTGTACTGGTGGAGTTTTTTTTAATGGGTGCTTTATGGTTTGATGCTTTTCTTGATGTCTTGCAGAGACGAGAAAGGAAAAATCAAAATTCCCAAAGACATGGATGATGCCAAGGCTTTGGGCACAGTGCTGTCTAAATACAAGGACACATATTACACCCAAGTGCTTGTAGCATACTTTGCTACATATATCTTGTATCCTTTGTGCCATGAATAATCTTGATTTTGATTGTTCGTCAATATTATTGACAAAAGAACAAGCCGAAATTTGGTACTTCCCTGAAGAACGCCACAGGTAGTGATGTCCATTTTGAGAATGAATTGTTCATATAATTCAGATCTTCCAATGAATCGAATGAACCAGTATGAATATTTTGTTGTTGAATATTTCGACTGAATGCTGAGTCAAATGGATTACAACTTGGAACAGTAGACTATGGAAGCTTGTTTCTGTCACAGAATGAAAAATAAAAAAGGTAATTCGACTTTTATCTCACAATTCTGACTTTATTTCTCAGAATTGCGAGATATAAAGTCAGAATTGCGAGATATAAAGTCGCAATTGCGTGTTATAAAGTCAGAATTGCGTGTTATAAAGTCAGAATTGCGTGTTATAAAGTCAGAATTGGGAGATATAAAGTGAGAATTGCGACGTATAAAGTCACAATTGCGTGTTGTAAAGTCAGAATTGTGAGATATAAAGTCGCAATCGTGTGTTATAAAGTCAGAATTGCATAATGTAAAGTCAGAATTGCGAGATATAAAGTCAGAATTGAGTGATTCAAAGTCACAATTGTGAGATATAAAGTCAGAATTGCGAGATATAAAGTCAGAATTGAGTGATTTAAAGTCACAATTGTGAGATATAAAGTCGCAATTGTGAGATATAAAGTCAGAATTGCGAGATATAAAGTCAGAATTGCGTGATATAAATTCAGAATTGAGTGATTTAAAGTCGCAATTGTGAGATATAAAGTCAGAATTGCGTGATATAAAGTCAGAATTGAGTGATTTAAAGTCGCAATTGTGAGATATAAAGTCAGAATTGCAAGATATAAAGTCAGAATTGAGTGCTATAAAATCAGAATTGCGTGATATAAAGTCGCAATTGTGAGATATAGTCAGAATTGCGTGTTATAATGTCGCAGTTGCGAGATATAAAGTCAGAATTGCGTGATATAAAGTCGCAATCGCGTGTTATAAAGTCAAAATTGCGAGATATAATTTCAGAACCATATGAATATATACATATATATATATGTAAACATGAGTCGCGCCGTTCTCCCGCGGCCCTCACTCGCCCCGCTCGCCACAGTAAACATGATGAATGGCGACTGTAGAACGCAAAAGCCGAATCCCGGACATTTTGGGTGATCTCGAAACACATTTTCGGGCAGACTCATCACAGAGACTCACTAATAGCCTAGACTTGTTGTTTAACTAATGCGCTCTGTTAACGGTAGGCGTGGCCTCCTAGGGCAGCGAAGCAAGTGCATTCTGGGAGTTGTTGTCTTTCATCCACATGAGCCAAAACTACATTTTCTGGAGTTTCTCAGTCTAGAAAGCTCCAAATTCAAAAATAATTTCACATTTCTTCTACATAAATGACCCATTTTAAATACACGTTCATCTTTCCAGAAGTGAAGTATCCCTTTAAGGCCTTAACTAAGCCTTCCTCAGCCTTCAGACGTTTGCCATCCCAGGCTCCATATTCCTCAGTATACTGTCTGGTTATCTCTACCCTTTCCCGCTCGCTCTCTTCCTCGTCTGTCTGGTGAGTTCCTTGTTTGTATGCAAATTCCTTTTAAAGTGGTCTCTCTGCCAAACTTTGCCTTCTAGTATGAAAAGTGACTATTTTTTTTATGTAGAAATGTTGTTGTGTTTTATGCTTTACAGTGTTCAGGCCTGGGAGCATCTTTTTGCTATATGTTGTCTTATTTAGTCGGAAGGCCGATGGTCTACAAGTACCTCACAGAGAGAGCTCAGAAATGGTCACAACAGGTGATATTTTCATATCATAAGCTTTCATTTTTGGATGTAAATCGACTGACCGTAATGCTGAGCCGATGTTTAATGTCATTGTAGGTGGACAAGCATAGAGAACATCTCATCAATTACATCATTTTCTTGAGAATAACTCCTTTCCTTCCGAACTGGTTCATCAACATCACCTCACCGGTCATTAATGTGCCTCTGGGTGTCTTCTTCCTCGGCACCTTTCTCGGTAAGATCAATCTTCAAACGAGATCACTTTTACAAAGAATGATTCACAGTCACACAAGTTTGTGTGGTGTTGCTGCATGTTAGACACGTGAGTTTGTCAAATGCCAATTTTAAAGAGATAATTTTATTGGACACAAAAATTGCAGTCAACATACAATCAAAATTTACCCTGTTTATTTTCTTAAGTCAAGAGCATAGAAATATGGAAATATATATGTATAAATGTATATGTTTGTGTGTATATACAAAATGATTAGAATGGCAAGATTTTTTTAATGCTTTAAAAGTTTTAATTTTTTCATTTCAGATAAAGGCTGTTCTTTTTAAGTTATTAGAATGAGATCTAAAGGATCATGTGAAACTGACGACTGGATTAATGATGCTAAAAATTCAGCTTTACATCACAGAAATAAATTGCATTTTAAAATATATTCAAATAGAAAACCGTCATTTCAATTGTAAACATTTTTCATAATATTACTGCCTTTGCTGTATTTTGGATCAAATAAATGAAGCCTTGGTGAGACTTCTTTTAAAACATTAAAAAATCTTACCGTTCTAAAAATGTTGCCCACCACTGTATATATATATATATATATTTGTATATATTAGGGCTGTGCAAAGATTAATTGCGATTAATCGGATCCAAAATAAAAGTTTGTGTTTACATAATATATATGTGTGTGCTGTGTATAATTATTTTCTATATATAAATATACACACATGCATGTATATATTTAAGAAAATGTGCTATTCATATATATAAAATATTTATATTTAAATACAATATAGATTATGTGTATATATACAGTGCAAATAATTCTTTAATATATACATGCATGCATATGTATATATATACAAAATAATTATACACAGCACACAACACAAACTTTTATTTTGGATGCGATTAATCACAATTAATGTTTGCACAGCCCTAATATATATATATAATTAATTACTTTTATTACTTTTGAATTTGGATATATATTTAGACATTATTAAAGGCTACTTTAGATTGTACTCTTATTTCAATTAATTTAATATGCTTATACTATGCAAAGATCACAAGTGTGACTATTTAAAAAATGAAAATATAGCCAGTGCCACAAATGTCACTAATTTTCTTAAAGGTTAGTTCACTTTAAAAAAACTTTTGCTGATGATTTACTCACCCCCATGTCATCCAAGATGTCCACGTCTTTCTTTCTTCAGTCGAAAAGAAATGAAGGTTTTTCAGGATTTTCTCCATTCAAAATGAACACATTTTTTTCCAAGTCATTTGGTTCATTCAACGAACGAAATGACTCGAAAAAAGATTTGTTCATTTCGATGAACGAGTTCGAACAGGAGAGTCACGAATGCTCATCACAGAACAGATCAAGGCGAGCATTTGAGCTTATAAAACGTTACCTTTTTTATTTATTTTTGAAATGAGCGATCGTTTCGCTAGATAAGACCCTTATTCATCGTCTGGAATCGTTTAAAGCTCTTTAAAGCTGCACTGAAACTCTCATTTGGACCTTGAACCGTTTGGTTCCCATTGAAGTCCATTATATGGAGAAAATCCTGGAATGTTTTCATCAAAAACCTTAATTTCTTTTCGACTGAAGAAAGAAAGACATGGACATCTTGGATGGCATGGGGGTGAGTAAATTATCAGCAAAATCTTTTTTAAAAGTGAACTACTCCTTTAACTGAAATTTGCACATTGTACAAATGAATCCTCTAATAGCTGTCATATGATCTACAGGAGTGGCGCCTCCGTCGTTTGTGGCGATTAACGCAGGGACGACGCTGTACAAACTGACCACAGCTGGCGAGGCCGTGTCCTGGAACTCTCTCATCGTCTTGGGGGTTTTGGCCGTCGTCTCCATCCTGCCCGTCTGCTTTCAGAAGAAACTCCAGCAGAAGCTTGAGTAGAGATCTCCACCCCTGCGTGGTTCAACTCAGGAATGAAACTGCTCCTCCTTGCTTTCTTCTCTTCCTTTATGCATGAACGACAAACCCTCATTTCTTCATATGATGGGTCAGGACTGGCCTTCCATAGTTTGGACCGGACTTTCACGGGATAAAAATTCCATTATCACTTATTATCCATCACCATTAGCTAAGCAATATTTCCCACATCAATATCTTCAGTCAGTGGATTTAAAAATTCGCAATATTTTCTCCCAAACAGTTCTGAATAATGTGTGATACACTGGAAGAGACATTTTGAAGTTGGTGAGTTAAAATGGAAAGTGCCAACTTCTACTTCTAGCTAATTTCATATTCAAATGTGTTATTACATGCTTCAGAGACTTTTCGGGGGTGAGCTTTGTGGGTTTACAGATTTTATTTCTAATTTCTTATTTCTTATGCCAACTTAGACTGCAGTTGGGATCTCTTAACAGTTTCACGTGAACCGCTGCCGACTGTAGATGGTACAGTAGTGCTTAGCTCTTGGTATAGACCTAAAATACTCATAAATATGGATGATGCCAGATTAGTATTACAGATCGAGACTGTAGATTGCATTTAGATGGTTTTGCCTTAATATAACAGGTTACTTGAAGTAAAATAAATGGAACGAATATTCTGATGTTTTACATGAATCATTAAAAGATTAGTTTATCCATTGTCTCATGCCATCCACAATGTTTTTTTTTGTTTGTTTTTTTAGGGATGCACCGATATGACAATTTTGGCCGATAACCGATAATTCTTTATATTTGAAAGCCGATAACCGATATTTTGGCCGATAAATCTAAATCCAAATTTTTAGACAATTTTTGATTTTCCTCGTTAAAAACCTAGATAAAAACACAATTATGATGTTCTTATTTTAATGTTGTTTAGCCGATATGACAGACTTGCGCTGCATATTTTGCACTTTAACTGGATTTTCCTGATTTCAATCGTATTTCAAGCAGTTTAAAAGCATTATGTTGAACAGTTCACATCTAAAGTGCCTCAGCTCAAGGAAATAATACATTATTTATCGGCTTTTAGATATCGGCTAAATGTTCTTGTCGGGCCGATAACGATAACATTGAAAATGATCATATATCGGCCGATACCGATAATGTGGCCGATATATCGTGCATCCCTATTTTTTTTAGTTCAGATAAACAAAAATGAAGATTTTTAGGAAAATAATCCATCTCTAGGTCCATATAATGCGATCTGAATGTGAATCAAGGTCTTCGACCATGAAGTGTCACAACGTCCCTCTCTTGAACGCTCAAATGAGAGTAGATTGAAAATATTAGGATTTTTAAGACATCGATTCATCCACTGGGGTTGTATGGATTGCGTCAACCAAGCGTCAACCATTCACCTGCACTATATGGACTCACAGAAATGGATTATTTTCATAAAAAAAAAATTTTGTGTTCATCAGGGATGAGTAAATGATGAGAGAATTCTCATTTTGGGGCATATTTTAGCATTTCAAACATAATTTTTCTCTTTACATTCAGATGAAATGGTCAAAATGCCAAATGATGAAGTAGTTTTTGGTTTGAGGGAAGTATTACATTCAGAGCTTGGACATGTAGGAGCTTTGTAACTGTTACAGTTGGTATATCCTGGACCTAGTCAAGTCAAGCCACTGTAAAATGGTTTAAATGGAAACCATTTAAAAGCATTTTCCTGTCGGATATGGAATATGTCGATTTAATCGAGGCGGCTCAGTGGGGTTATGCTGTTAAAGTTGCCTTTCAGTAAAACAAATCAGTCTTACGTTTGTCTAATATACAACGCTGTTTGTACTTTATGGATACCTGAAAATTGTTAAATCTTCAATACACTTGGTTTTTCCTGACTGACTTTATGTTGGGATGAGAATTGAGAATAAATTAGCATAGTTTGCACTGAAATTTCTCTTAAGTTAAAGGGTGCGATGAGGGACGGTCTTATACCAGATATTATTTCCCTGTTACCTCATTTGATTTATCTCATGCTTTGATCCATGTAACATGGTACCAAACTGAGAGAGCAAATGTGAGTTATGCGGTTGTTCTGCAAAAGTCTCACCAAACTGTATTTGTTATGATTGTTTGTGTGTTGATTTTAATCTCTCTCACCTTTCTTTAATTGTTCTCATCCTGATTTCATCATATTTTTTACGGAATTGTCTTTATCAATAAATTAAGGTTACTGATTACAGTATTACACAAGATTAAATGGAAAATGTACTGCTGTGTGCTGTATTTTTAAAATCTATTAATGTCTGTCCGTCTTCTAATATATTTATTAATATAATGATTAAATACATTAGGAACATTTGCATCTTTATTTTCACTGAATCACAGTGTATATGTATGCACTCGTTTTTATAACTCCATCTTTAAATAAAGACTCATTTACTATTTGACATGATTATTAAAGTTGTTTTAAACATTTTTATATTACATACAACCTTTTCAGAAAATAATGTTTTTTTGTATAGTGGCTCACCCTTAAAATGAAGCATCTGGGCAGATTATATCATTACTAACTTCACTTTTTGGGCAATTTATGATTTGTATTTTTGTTGTACAGTACAGTATATATCAAATATTTGATTAATGATCACTCACTCAAAATGTTTTGGTTGTCTACCTCCCAGACCGTTTAACATCTGTTCTATAATGTAAAGTTATAAATGTTAAAATCAGAATAAATCTATTTATTTGGCATTCATGTGTACAATATGTTTTTATAACAAATAATCGGTGTCACAGAAACTGCAGTTATTAGCACTAAGCTTTTTATTTTTTTATTTTAGTTTTACAAAAGTAATAAATAAATAATAAAAGTGTCATACATTCACATTTCTGTCAGGACATCCGAGTAAGTGACAGTTTGAAAATCCAAAATGTCATTCATTTTAAGTTGTGTCATGATCTGAGAGTATCATGAAGAAACATCATATTTTTTTCCTTGAAATACATATGACTATGAAATAGATAAAATAGAGATTGTTTTTTTGGGGGGGAAAGTGTAGAGATAGAGAATGGGTTTTTTATTTATTTATTTATTTAAAAAAAAAATATTAAAGTCTCTATTAAAATTATACACAGTTGATACCGAGTAAATTATAATTTAATAACAGTATTCCCCGTGTGTTCCTTCTGTCATCAGTTTGAAGAAACTTTGAAGAAATGTGTTGTTTTTTTTTTTTTTTGGTGGGGGTACCGCACTTATTTCAAAGTATTTTGTCGCGTTTTCAAATTTTGGTAAAAAGTATTTATCTTCAAACTTCTGTGTAAGACAATTTTTTTGTTGACTGAAATTAGACCTTTCTCCTTTTAAATGTATAATTAATTTATTACTTTTTCTTGACACATTTTACATTCATATGTCATGATCTAAGAGTATCATGAAGAAACATCATATTTTTTCCTTTCAGTTCAGTAGGAGGTTTGCATTTTTTTTGTTGTTGTTCTGCAACTAAGAAATACATAAAATTGAGGATAGAGAAAAAAGTGTAGAGAGAATGGGATTTTTTAAAATTTTTATTATTATTTTTTTTTTTTTACAAAATTAAAGTCTCTATTAATATTATACACAGTTGATATTTAGTAAATTATAATTTAATAACAGTACTTCCCCCATGTGTTCCTTCTGTCATCAGTTTGAAGAAGCTTTGAAGAAATGTTTTTTTTATTTTTATTTATTTTTTGGTGGGGGGACTGCACTTATTTCAAAGTATTTTGTGTCGATTTTGCTAAAAAGTATTTATCTTCAAACTTCTGTGTAAGAAATTTTTTTTGGTGACTGAAATTAGACCCTTCTCATTTTAAATGTATAATTAATTACTTTTTCTTGACACATTTTACATTCATAAGTGATATGAAGAATCGCCTGTTTTTAAAATACACGCGATTTCCAAATCCAGCACCAGAGGGCAACATCAAACAACATTTATTGCCATTCTGCAACGATTTATCACGACGAATTATTTAAATTGCAATTACTTCATAGTTAGCTCCTGGATGATAACTGAATATGTGACTCGACGTTATTTTTCTGTCAGAGAAGCGATAAGTAGTTTGATGCAGCGGCGTTCAGTCTCTTCACGCGCGATGATGCTTTAAGCGCATAACGTCATCCCGAGTAGAGCAGTGCGCATGCGCAAGAGCGAGCGAGTGCGCGCCCGCTGAGGACTCGGAGGACGATGAGAGAACAGCTGTAACGTTACCGGAGGCCACAATGCGACTGGCGCTCGGGGCTTCTCCTATCTTGATCCTCATCCGCAATGTCTGCGCAGAATGATCGAGGGAGCTCGTACTATGCGCTCCTCTAAATCCACAAACAGAAGAGCACAACTGGAGCCGTCTCAAAATGAGCACCGGATTCAGCTCGAGCTCCTGCCGCTTCGCGGATTATTTCGTGACCTGCGGTTTGGACACCGAGAGCGGCTTAGAGCCAGACGAGCTGTCCGGTAAGACCAGATCACTTTACCGCACTGATTTCGACAGATTTGTGAGGCTTTATTGTGTATTGTGCTTAAAGGTGTTAGTTATGTGAGGTTAACCACAATAATAGTGACTACCGCAGCTGAAAATACGTGAAAATGTCTTTTCAGTTGGGTAGACGAGTTGTATTATTATTATTTTTTTATACATAGACACTGGGCTTTAGGAGTGTTGACCTTATAAAATAAGAGACTTGATTCTTAAAGGACAGCTGTACTTCATTTTGTATGATTGTTGAAAGCTTATTCAAATGAAGTCGATTAAACTCAATTCATAATAGCTCCTCCATTTATATTCTTGAACATATAACATAAACCAAAGCAAAACGGAGATTGACATTGTTTACTTCTGTTTTACAAGACAACGAATGAGGATCAGTGTTATGATATACAATCTATATTCAATATCTTCGAGTGTTTGTCCTGTTTTTATTTATGTTTGTGTTGACTTAATTAGCTTTTATTTCTTCATAAACAGTTATTTTTATTTCCAGCATTCATTAAAACAAGGTTGCATTATTATGTAATCTGTTCAGAGTTTTTCAACCTAACATCTGGATCTGATCAATTCCTTCATCTCCAGTATCCCCCCCCCACACACACACACATGCAAAAATACAAAACACAATTTTGTATTTGTGTTATTAAGCATTTTTTACTTTTATTCCAAAACAATAACTAAAGCCAGTAACAATTTAAACAATATATTTTATTTGTGAACTGATGTTCAGCTGTTTTTTTTAAATTGTCAACTTATTTCTATCAGTTATCAAACTCCATAAACACTGGTCACAGACGCGCTATAATTTCACTAAGCTGATTTCTCACTAAAACCCCCACAGTCTTCATGTTTTCAGGCCATTTCAAGTTGACATAAAGCAGTGATATAGTGGTTTACTTACTTTTTAAATACTCTTCCCATTTACAGCATCATTTTGTTCATGTAGACTGATTTGAGAATGCGGACGAAATCAAGAGGCAGTATTTATCGCACAAACCAATCATATCCAATCAGTAGCCTACTAATCGCATCCAATCATAACTTTCCCCCATTCATTCTCAATTTCCCCCCATCAAACCCCCGCATGCTTTAGTGGGTCTGTCAAAAGTCAATGGGCTCAGGGGAGGCTTTACTATGCGGGTGTTGCAAAGTTAAGAAAAACAAGTACTTTTTAATGTCACGTTTTGTAATATTTGTGTTGTTTTGTTTTTGTAATATGGATTATTTTTCTCATCCAATGAGGAGGCACTGCCTCCCTTGCCTCCTCAGAGAAAACTCCCCATATATTTACATCTTTATACGTTTTACAGTGAATCACTTACACCATGTTCTCTCTTATAAAAGGCTTTTTCAACCAGCACGTGAAGTCTCGTAGGGCGAGAGAGTGCAGATTCAGATTTCCTGTGGTTTCGGGCTTCCTCATCTTGCATTGCGTTTTTTGTTTTTTGCTAGATCTCCACTGATGAAATCAGAACATCAGTTTTCTCTTACATTTTCTTGGACCTTCGTGAAATTGGTATTTAATTTATGCAGGTTCCTCTGTGATTTATTCCATAAGCGTTTTGTTGAAAGTCGTGCCTCCCTGTAAACTGCACCGTTGGTGTTTTAAATCAGATGTAAAAGGTGAAACACTGTCAGCCAGTCACTGAATTTTGTTTGCTGGATTTCCTTCATATTACTGGTGACTATCATTCATCACCATCATCAAAGCCTGGCGCAAAATGAACCTTTGGTCTAATAAAACATTGGTACCTAGTCAATCGTTTTCTGAGATTTGTTTTCATGATCGAATGTAAAGAGTTTTCTCTCTAAAAACTGTTTAGCGTATAATGCTAGTACTGGGGGCATTAACTAAGTAAAAAGAAATCACTAGTTTATACCATTATCAAGGCTCAAAATAGCCCCACACTAACGCAGTAACATAATGAGGGTCCATACATGCAAAACGAAGCATTGAAAACTTTGTAAGTGTACAGACCGTTTAATAAGAAGATATTTTATAAAGACAGTTCACATCTGAAAAACAAAACAAAACACCAGTTTCTAAAGTAGTGTCCATTCGCGTTGTTGCTGCAAGAGTTTGCTGATGCGCTGATGTTTTTATTTGTAGAAAAAAGGAGATTTGGTTGTTTTAAAATGTTTCAACATGCCACTATTGTAAAAACAGTACATAAGCACATGTGACACTCTTGAGTCTGGTCTGGCCTAGTTAGGCTGGAGAACGAAACTGCTTACTTGCTGTTCATAGAGGAAACGAGTCAGTCAAGTTTTTTTTCTTCATCATGCATTTGTAAGTGTGGTCATGGTTGTCATATATATATATATATATATATATATATATATATATATATATATATATATATAATAAGTATATATGGTTGTCATATATATATATATACACACACACACATATATATATATATATATATATGAAGAGTTCAGATGCAAAAGCCTCTAAATGCCATTTGAAATTTTCTTCTTTAATGATGATTTTTATCAAACTTGTATATTTAAGTTCAGTAATTTTACTTAAATAACAATTAATAGGTAATTATCATTGCCATTTAAGTGAAATTACTGAACTTAAATATACAAGTTTGATAAAAATCATCATTAAAGAAGAAAATTTCAAATGGCATTTAGAGGCTTTTGCATCTGAACTCTTCATATATACACACACACACACACACACACACACACACACACACACACACACACACACACACACACACACATATATATATATATATATATATATACACTGCCATTCCAAGAAAGATCTGTAAAGCTTATTTGTATTTTACATTTAAACAGTATTTAAAATTCAGTATCCGGAATTTTTTAATTTGTTTCTTGAGTTTATACTCATATATTTAACATTGAATATGTTCTCATTGGCTGTTTCAGTGTCATGCTTTTGTCATGCAATGCTTTTTTTATTTTTCATTACATAAAGTTAATTAGCTTCACTGCAAACTTATCGTGTTGCATCTGATGAGGAGGTGTTCTTCTACAAAAATAAAATAAATGTTTCGACTTTTTTTGTCATGATACAGTGATGGCAGAAGGAATATATATAAATGAAGAAGGAATATGTCTATATATAAAGAAACTGCGTATTCCAAGTTTGAGTTTATAGCCTATATATAATATTTGACTACTATATTTAACATTGAATATGTTCTCATTGGCTGTTTCAGTGTTTCACTTTTTTATTTTTCATTACGTGATGTTCGTGTTGCACCTGATTAGGACATGGTGTTCTTTTGTACAAAAATGCTATATGTGTGATTAGCTGATGTGTCAGCAGTATTTCAGTACACACCATTGCATTGTTTGCTGTGGTCGATTTGTTTACCGAATGTTTTAATTTCAAGCATGCAGAAAATACATTGAGTTGATTGAAATCACAGTGCCGTTAAGCTGCTTATGCGTTCCTCACGAGTCTGCTTTCTCAGCTCTTGTTTACATCTGAAGGGCTGCGCTGCATCACATGACCACAGCTTAAAGGTGTAGTTCGTCATTTACTCACCCTCATGCCATTCCTGACTTGCTTTTTTTTCTGAGGAACACAAAAGAAGATATTTTGAAGTGTGTTGATAACCAAGTAGTTTTAGAAACCACTGACTTCCATTGTATAAACAAAAAAACCCACTGTCTGTTATTAAATCTAACAGACGGACGAAATTGAATTATCCCTGTAATGTGCTGTGTTTGGTTGAACCGTTACTTTAGCTTATATTTTTCCATCATTTGTATGGATTCTGATATAGACTTTTGAGGCCGGCGAGCATCCCGTGACCCTTTCCGATCCGCTCTTCCCATTGGCGATGGGAATGCTGTGCATTGCTGAAGAGTTAGCATATCTCTTGGCAAGGATGCAGAAAATAAGAGCCATTGTCATTCCTCGCATTTCTCTGTTGGGCCAGACGGTCGGGCCTGATTTAGCAGTGAAAAACATCCATTAGACCGTTGAAAAGTGGGTCACTGTTGCACTCAAGAACGTTTCAGTGAACGTCTGATACGTTGCCCTCCTTAAGTTTGTGCTGTAATGAGGACAAAGCAGGATACATATTTGTCTTGGGTAGAAAGAAAATCTCAGTGTGTATCTACTCAATCACCAATGATGCTGAAGTACATAAAACTTGCTTCATTTCGAGATGACTTGCAGTTCATTAAGTCGGATAATGATCAGTAACGCTCCAATGCATTCAGTGTGTTCATTCAGTGAAGGATTTGTCAAGCTAAATCAGACTGGTAACTTCGATCGTTTGATTTTGGTACATTGCAAGTGATTTTCTGGAATCTGCGTGCGTTCTCACATACGTCCCGGAAAGACATCAGGATTTGACATGCAACACAGTGTCTTAAGTTTGCTAATGATCTCTCGTGAAACCACGATCATGAATTTTGTTTCTGATTCGGTCATAACTAGCGTGCCATGTACCGTTCCACTAAGCTAAGATTGGTCCTGCTTTTAGTTCACATAGGGCACATTTTGGGACCGATCCCAGCAATATTACTTGGTCCCCATCTTCAGATCAATCCCAGGACGTGTTCGCCATTGAACACTCGCACATAAGGCACTCTACATATTCTATAGCAATTTTCTGGGATCAACGCTATGTGTGAAAGCGTCTAAAGAGTCATTTGACTGAGAAACTGGCTCATAAGAGTCATTTGTTTGTGAATCAGAGTGCAGTGCACTGGTCACCCTTTTATTTTCGTGTAACAATTAATGGAAAGTAAAGAGGCACAATTAATCATTAAAAGATCACAATCGCGATTTAACCCCCCCAAAAATGACTCCTTAATGACATTTAACCTTTGACAAGTACGATCACACAGCAAACATTCAGATCTGCGTTGTCACTGATCCAGAGAGAGCTGTTTTCATAGATATTGTAGGTATTAAACAGCTTCACAATCAGTCTTTTCAACCACACAGTATCATTATTTCTGCTGTACAATAATTGAAATTATCACAGAAGTGCTGGGACTAAATTGTATAGTTCTGATATTAACACTGATGTCCACAGTTGCAATCAGAGTTCAGTAAATCACTTTTTGAAAGTAACTCGAAAGTAGAGCCCGACCGATAAAGGATTTTGAAGGCCAATACCGATACAAATATTTTTGGGTTTTAAAATCCGATATTCCGATATATCGGCCGATATTTTTATTTAATTTTTTTTAAATATTGTTGGATTTCACACGCGTGTAAAAGAAAAGCTAACTTTTCTGCACAAGAAGATACGTTTGATACTTTTTCTCTATGTCTAAATGTTCACTCCTCGCAAGTATAACTTACATTTTACAATGCAGGGACTGTAGAGATATGCTAGTTATAAATACAGTAATCATTTCTTTATTTAGGATGAAAAAGTTCATTGTTGTTTCCAGGCTCATTAATGTTAACGTTAGCGGTCTTCCACTGATGATAGTGGCATTAGCTAGCTTTGTGGTTAGCTAGTCTATGATGAGCCATAATTTAGCAATAGATAACATCATACTGCAAATTGTAAAACATACATTTTCAATAGAACAGGCCAAGGAGAGATGATTGAAGCGTGTTTCGTCCATTTTTATTTTTTAAATATTCATTTATCGGCCATTATAACTGCCGATACCGATATTTTGGAAAATCCCTAATATCGGCCGATATATCGGTCTGGCTCTACTGGAAAGTAACATAAAGATTGTATCAAACATATTGTTACACTAAAAGTGACTGTTAAAAATGTAATTGAATCAGAATCATTCATTCAAGAGATTCGTTTAACAACTCTGATTAATTCAGTAAAGTAACGTGTAATATTCATTCATTTAAACAGATGAAAAAAAATAATTCAAATTATATATATTGTTATTTAAAAATAAACTACAGCAATTAAGATTGTGTCAGAATCTCTAGTAAATGCAGTCTTTTTTGTTAGTTGTCTATTCATAATCGTGTGAGAATCATGATCTCTATTTTAAACAGAATTTTATATATATATATTCTCACTTTATCTGGAATTGTGTAGCTCTAATAGAAAGTCATTTTGTCACAGCAAGCTCACAGATTGGGCAAAAATAATTATTTTGCCTTTGCGCTTGAGATCATTCAGAAAATCAGTCCAGGAAATGGTGAATTAGATACAAATGTCTTCAAACTTTTTGAATAAGCTCTATACAAAATTATTTATTTATTTATTTGATAGAAATACAGAGATTATAACATACAAAATGACAAAAAGTACAAGCTAAATAAAAGAAGAATCACTTAATGGTCACAAATAAGTGTTCATTTAGTCTCATTTCAACTGGGAAACTCGTAGAGATCAAGCTCTGATTGTGATCTTCTGGCATCAGAAAACCGTTTTTGTGGTCATAAAATAAAATATCTTTTTATAAATCTTGTACCAGAAAGGATGCATCTGATCCTGTTCTTGTATAAAAAGCCGTTCTGTAATCAGCCCTTTCTGTGTGGTTTCATGTCTATGACCTTTTTGAGTGAACGTTTGTGTGTATGTTCTCATTTCCTGTTTGTTCTTTGCTATTAGCATCACATTCACAAACAGAGCAAGAATGACAAGAGTAATGCAGTTTGCACAGATGTGTTTGCTCCACACATTAAATGGCAGTGTGAATTGTTTAGACAAATATATTTTCGAAGTGTTGGGATGGTTTAGAGACTAACGAAGTTAACGGACCTCTCTCTGTAACCAATGCTAACCAATACTTGCCGTGAGTGTCGGTGACATTTCCTCATAGTTTTACTTAACTGTTTTTCTTTGTTCTTTAGCTTGTACCTACAAATGTCTTTCTTTAATGCAAGTGCATATCAAGTAAAGACACCTAATATGAAGTGTGACCAAAAAAGCATATCTTCTGTTATATTACTGATCAAATTAATTGGGGTGCAGAACTAAAAGTTCAGTTTTTCTTTTTAAAATTAGCCCTCTCATCCTCTGTCGTGTTGCTTTTGCATAAAACTGCACTAGTTCCATGTGCCAGAATTCTGCAAAGTTTGTGACAAAACCCTCTTTTATTCCCAATGACGGGGCACGGGGTGAGGGCTTCATTAGCATATGCATGAGAGGCCCTGCTGGCAGAGCATTTTGATTGGCTGGCTCTCAGTACACTGAGGACGGCAGCTGGGCTCGACACACACTCACACACATACCGATTTAAACACTATCCCCTAGGAGTTTCCCATGCACTCCGTGTCTCGAGCTCTTTCTCAATGACATCACTATTAAAGAGCGCTCCTTTGAGCTCCTCGTACTCTTGATTAGTCATTAATCTCTTGTGCACGATAAAGACCTTTTAAGAGCAGCTTTATTGAATAATTTTTAGCTGCATTGAGAACACAATAACTAAACAACCATTCTGTGATTTGAATATACTATATATTAGTTTACGATCTTTTTGAAGCACTGACAGAAAGCTCTCCGATTTCGTCAAAAGATCTTCATTTGTGTTCTGAAGATGAACAAAAGTTTTCTTCGAGTGAGTTCACCAGTGTAACAGCGTAAGCTTCTGTTGTACGTCACACGCATCACACACATGACCAGCGTCGGCCAATAGTGAGCCTACGTGTGACGTAGCTTTACGCAATCACACTACGTTAACTGACTAGAGGCCTACAGAGAAGGAAATGAATAGTTTAAATAAAGTCGTTATTTTTGTTTGTTTTTGCGCTCAAAAAGTGTTCTCGCCGCTTGATAAACGTAAAATTGCGCCACTGTAGTCACTTGGACTATTTTAACGATGTCTTTAAAAACTTTTCGGGGCTGGCAAGTTTCAATCTCTTAGAAGATGAACTAAGGTCTTACGGGGTTGGTACAACATGAGGGTGAGCAATTACTGACAGAATTTTCATTTTTGGGTGAACTAACCCTTTAACCTACCCTTAAAGGGGAACTTGGCAACTCTAGCCATTTCTTCGCAGATTTTCACTTTTGTTGTCGCATGTTTTCTCATCGAGCTCCCCCTACAGCTGTGCGGCATATATTTCACAACACTGTCGTAAAAAAAAAAACTCACTTGCGGCACCTTCGTCGCGCTTTGTACCACTGCTAATGTGCATTTCTTATTATCCAACGCATTCTCACCCCAAGGCGTCACCTTTGACCATGCTTCAATATTTGACGTTTTAGGCGCCCTTTAGCGTCACTTACATGACGCGATCCTAGAGCGTCATCTAACTGACGCTAAAGGGCGCCTAAAGCGTCAGATATTGAAGCATGTCCAAATGCTTCCCAAGGCGTCAGTTAAGTGACGCCTTGGGGGTGAGAATGGGCTGTATTATCATAGCTAGTTAACTTTATCATGTGAAGCTATGTCTACCGAGTGGGTAATACATCTAGGGCCCTATAAAATCCGTTTTATTTTTTCCCAAATTCCGTTTTTTCCGTTTTAATTTTTGCAAATTCTGTTTTTTCCGTTTTAATTTTTGCAAATTCCGTTTTTTCCGTTTTAATTTTTGGGAATTCAGTTTTTTTTACTCTTTACTGTTATTTTAGTTGTAAAAAGAGCTTTTAATGTTGCTTTTAATGTTAATGATTAAAATGTGCACAAATAAAATAGGCATTTATTTTTAAAATGACAAATACTGCATGATGCTTCTCACGAGACTTCCTATTTCCAACTTACCGGGACGTTAGTCCCCATGTTGCAAGGATGGTTTTCCGCCTGGGGATGTTGAGGGGAGCGGGCGTCACCATTTAACCAGAACAGCTTATTTAACCATCCAAATGATTTCTAAATGGTTTTATTAAGTTGAAATACTTGCCAAGTTCCCCTTTAAACCTACTCACCCCCAAACCTTACCCATATCCCACCTCAATAGCAGCACAAGTATTTTGCAGTACAACATCAACACAATAAGTAGGGATGGGCAACGATTAATCACGATTAATCGCATCCAAAATAAAAGTTTATGTTTACATAATATATGTGTGTGTATAATTAATTTGTATATATAAATACACACACATGCATGTATATATTTAAGAAATATTTGCATGTATATACTTTATACATAATTAATATTATATAAAAATATAAATATTTGATATATTAATAACACATTTTTCTTAAATATACACATACATGTGTGGGTATTTATATATACAAATTAATTTTACACACTACACACATATATTATGTAAACACAAACTTTTATTTTGGATGCGATTAATCGTTGCCCATCCCTATAAGTAATGTTTAAGTAAGTACGTTTTTTTTTTACCCCTAATATAAAGGGAAACCAAAAAGGAAAACACTAGCTATGGTTCTATCCAAAATCGTGAGTTTAAGTTGGAATATTGCATATATTTGAGTATAATTAAGATATGCGGGGTTGAAGTGGCTGTACGTGTGGGGTGCTCTCAGCTGTTGTGTTTGTTTCAGCAGCGAATTTTCACAGGAAAACGTCATCTGCCATCTGTTACTCTAAAATTAATTTGCTCTTTTTGTGGCCCTTTCTTTGCTCACACAGACGTAGACTCGCTCTTCATTTCTTTCAGGCGCTTCAACCTTTGAAGGGATTCGTTTTAATCGTTTTAAACATACTTTATCACTTAAAAACAGCCAAAAAAAAGACATGAATGTATAATGCAATTATTTAAGACAATTCGAACCTTTTTGGCATAAATTCAGTCAAGATCCCCATTAAACCTTTGAGTGACTGTCTCTCATCCATCCGACGCCATTGTGCTGCAAGGATCAACATTGTGTCAACACATCAACCCCAGTCCAATTATTCATTAGCAGAGGCGTACAAGTGATTCATAATCAATCTGTCATTTCCCATTCTTAAATCGCTGCAATGATGACGTATTTCTGTAGGCCGAGAGACCCTGCTTCCCTCGACAAAAACCCAATAGGATTTTGATAATTGCAGAAAAATAAGCTCTGTGAACTCCAAAAATACTTGCCTGTTTCCGGGTTTTGGCCTGCGTAAACACATCATCCCTGCAGCACGCTATTGGGGTTTCTTTTTCAATACGTTTCCTGCAGCTGTTTAGATGACTAGTCACAGCTCCATGCCTTTAAAACCATGCCATCGGTTTCTGCTGATACTTCAGGGCCAGTCACTGCTGGTTTAGATGTATTAATGTCGTCTCCCCTGTCTTCAGTGGGCATCACTAACACGCTCTCAGACATCATGCATTCACGTCAGGCTCGTGTCCTCGGGCTGTTCTCTGGCCAAAGCTTTCAGCCACCGATACGATAAAGTGCATCTCTTCCCTCTTAGCCTACAACCATGAAATCTGTGTGTGTACTATAAATCAAAAAGCATCTGTTATAGTCCAGCTTTCTTCTACGATTAAAGCAATTTATTTTTCAAAGGAAATAATAGGTCAATTCACCATAAAATCTTATTTTTTATGGAATATTTAAAATAATTGATTGACACATCAGTATTTTAATAATAATAATCAAAATAACAGCATTGATCCAATGATCCGATGGACGGAATAAAGTCCCGCCCGTCCCTTTCTTCATTTTTTTTTTCACTATAGGGAGGAAAAGATGATCCATGTTTCATGCTGACTATATTTATTAGATATTTTTAGGGCAGCACTGTAAAAAATATTTTCATGATTTGTAATCACACAACATTTTTTCTTTTGTCAAATAAACTTAAATAATTTATGTAGTTCATCTAACATAAAGTTTTGAGTCTCCTTCATTGTATTAACTCAATTTTTCCATTTCAATGAACTTAAAAATTTAAGGCAACCACTTACTTCATTTTTTAAGTTAAACCAACAGTATTTTTTTTTTTTTTACAGTGTATGGGCCAGTCATAAAAATGGGAAAAACATAGCGAAACAATAATGCATTGTGGGTGTTTTTTTTAAATGTATGACTTGTTTGTTGACCCAATTATTTGAATGTGGTTGCTTTGGCATTTTTCTGCTTTTCCCCAAATGCAGGAAGAAATAAAGTCTGGTTTGTTTTCTAAAGCACTGGCCTTTCCAAAAACCACGGTGTGTTTTCCCCTCCACTCTGATGCTCTCTGTAAAACCACCAATGCATTTTTACAGGGGTCACTTTCTTAAAAACATTTCCAAACAGATGGATCCTTTTTTAAAAATAAAATTGTAATTCAGATTTTGTAATACAAAAAGAAAACAGAAAGGTGGACCCACTGTACCATTAATAATATATTTGGGGCCCTGGGTTTTGAATGAGGCCCCTTGTGCTCTTGCTGCTGTTGATTTAGTTTGTTTACTTCACCGGTGTTTTACACCTCGGCCTTATCAATCTGTTTGCAGTTCATAATATCTAAAAAGCTTGTTTGCTGTTGACTAATGATGAGCATTTAGTTTTCAATGGGTTGCCGTTTAGCTCATCCTCACTTGAACTCGGGCCTTTTGTGCTGACAGTCCCATGTGTGAGGTGCTGGCAGAGAATTAACAAGGCAGATGAACCATGACCAAGGGTTTTCATTCATTCAGCAGTGCTGATTGCTTTGGTCTGCGTGTGGCACTGCCTCTGAAATCATGTCCAGGTGAAGTCACTGTGTGCAATACCTGGACATTGATTGATACTGGTGACCTATTTGCTGGCAGTACCTGTTTTGGTTAAGTGATATAGATTTGATACATTTCTATAATAAAACAGAACTTCATATGGTTAACATTTTAATTTAGACATGCTTTGATATTTAATTAAAGAAGTAGTTCACTTTAAAAAAAAACTTTTGCTGATAATTACTCACCCCCATGTCATCCAAGATGTCCATGTCATTCTTTCTTCAGTCGAAAAGGTTTTTGATGAAAACATTCCAGGATTTTCTCCATATAATGGACTTCAATGGGATCCAAACAGTTCAAGGTCCAAATGAGAGTTTCAGTTCAGCTTCAGAGGGCTTTAAACGACACCAGACGATGAATAAGGGTCTTATCTAGCGAAACGATCATTCATTTCAATATAAATAAATAACAAAGTTTAAGTTTTATAAGCACAAATGGTCGCCTTGCTCTGTTCTGTGATGCGCGTTCGTGACTTCTGTTCGAACTCATTCATCGAAATGAACAAATCTTTTTTCGAGTCATTTCGTTCGTTGAATGAACCAAATGACTCGAAAAAAAATTCATTTACATGCTTTTTATATGGTGTCTTAGATAAATAGTAGTAAACTGTACAAATAACTGTACAATAATGTTGTTTTTTTATTAAATTGGAATTTAATCTAGAATTTCCAGAATTTTCGGTACATTTTTACATTAAAAATTGAGCAAAATGGATTTTCTGCAAGAACAATTTAAAGACTCGCATCCAACTTGATTTATCCCTATAATTATACAAAATTTTTTACCCAAAAATATATAGGCTACAATTTTTAAGTCCATAAACGGGTTAGAATTAGAAATTCAGCGTCCTTTTGTATTTTTTCCATTGATGCATTGAAAAAAAGTTGCTACATTAGATATTCATTGCTGTGACATATAATGTATGACATTAATTTACAAAAGAAAACAACAAAGTTTAATTTTGATTTATTGATTTGATACATTTGTGATTTACATTTCTTTATAGACTTATTTCACAGCTATGAAGCTGTTTTAGTTTGTCTTGCAGGATGGCTACATTATCACTTAATCAAATATACTTAAATTTTCAATACATTAATGGTCTATCATCAGTTATTCTTACATATTTCACGTCATCCTAACCTTCATTAAGCAGGAAAACGTCTTGTTTGGGTCTTTCGTATTGAAGGGAAAGCAGATACTTAAAAAGATCCTCATGATAACATTAATTTCTTCTTAATAAAAACAAAAAAAATGCAAGAATCTGTTATTTCAGTTTGTTGAAGAGAAATTCCTTTATTTCTTTAGCTATTTCTTGTTGTGAGAGTTATACTATTTTAATAATTTATTCACACCATCCATCCACACATAAAGATTTTAACATCAGCCTTGGTGCTTGCTTCACATGTGTTTTATAACATTCCCTTAAGGGTTTCTAGTGTATACATACTGTAATATTTCTTACTAGTTTTATTCTCAATCTCAACAGAATCTCATATTTAATATTTTACAGATATTATAATGATGTCAAGTGCAAACTGCAAAGAGAAAAAAATCTTGCATGGAAACAAGATTCGCATGGAAGATGCCAGATCAGAAACATTAATAAAGAATAGAATAAAATCCATAATTTAACAGCTCACTACATATTGTAGTGTTTACACATGCTTCGTTTTAGTTTGACACTGAGAGTGTTTAAACATCCCAGCAGCCCCTATTGTTTTCCAGTGGGAATACCTCATATCCCTGACCTTATTTCTGTTGTGATCCCAATCCCAGACCAGGGAAACTACCGGATCTGATTTGCATCTCATCCTTTAAATGCCATCTATGAACTCCTCAAACACACTCTCTCTCTGAAGATTGGTGATAAATAAACACGTTCTTGCCCTGAACACATTCCTCAGGGAAATATCCTTCAGAGACACGTCTTTTCTTGTTGCATCAGGGCTGTATTTATTGTCTAAGGCAGGTTAGCAGATCTTAAATTGTCCCTGATATGGAAGCTGAAGAGATTTTACTGTGTGACATTCACGCTTGCACACACACACTGCATTGTTTCAACATGTGTGTGTCAGCGAGCAGAAGCTCAAACACACGGTGAATCTCCACAAGAGTGGACAGAACGCAACAAGATTTCAAGGCGTTTTTAAGTGAGACCATTTTTAACTTTTATATATAACGCAACACTTCTGATGATCTCAATCATTTTTTTCTTAAAGGTGATAATGAAATTGCAGGAAAAGTTGTAAGATAATCGTTTTTTTCCTTAAGCTGTTATATGTTTGGAAACATTAATATTTTTAAATATTTTTGAAAGAAGTCTCATGCACACTCGGGCTGTATATATTATATAAAAAATAATTGTGAATTATTATTTATTATTATGACAATAAAAAACGTTTTTCTGTTGTAATATATTTTAAAATATGTAGGCTATATTTCTTCGTCAGTCATCAGATCCTTCTATTTGATGATTTGGTGCACAAGGAATAAATACACACATACACACACACACACACATATATATATATATATATATGTTTTTATATTATATTCTATATGTTTTTATATTATATTTATATAATATAAAATTTTATATTATATTTATATTATATATATATATATTATATGTTATATGTTTTTTTTTATAATTTTATATTATATAAATATTCTATATGTTTTTATATTATATTTATATTATATTTATATATATTTATTATATATATTATCAGTGTTTTTTCTGCTTAACATTTTTTTTTGTGGAAACAATGTTACCATTAACAAATCTGTGCTGAGTTTTAAAGGTAGCACTTTACAATAAGGTTTCATTATTGAACATAAACTAATAATGAACTTCACTTCTACAGCATTTATTAATCTTTGTTAATGTTAATTACAATATTTACTAATACAGTATTAAAATCAAAAATTGTATTTGTTAACATTAGTTAATGTACTGTGTACTAACATGAACAAACAATGAACAGCTGTACTTTTTTATTAAATAACGTTAAAGATTAACAAATACAATAACTAACAAATGTTGTTTATTCTTTAGTTCATTTATTAACTAATGTTAACAAATCAAATCTTATTGTAAAGTGTTACCAATTTAAAAAAAAGACAGAATTTAATACTTCTATTCATCAAGGATGCATTAAATTGATCAAAAGTGACAGTGAAGAGAGTTATAATGCTACAAGGGTTTTCTGTTTAATAAATGCTTTAATGAATACAGTTATTAAATGCAAATCAAATCCGGTTCATTGAACTTTATATGCATTAAAGAATTCTGAAAAAAAGTGTTACAGTTTCCACAAAAAATGTTACGATTTTGAAATTTGATGATAATAGTAAAAAAGACTTGAGCTCAAATCAGCATATATATTGATATATGATAGGATAATATTGATTTCTGAAGGATCATGTGACATGTAATGATGCTGAAAGATCACAGGAATAAATTACGTTTTTAAATATATATATTTTTTAATATATCTTAATTTGTAATAATTGTTCACAATATTACTGTTTTTATTGCATCTTTGATCAAATAAATGCAGCTTTGGTGAGCAGAAGGGACTTCTTTCAAAAACATAATAAAATGGTGATGTTTCCAAACTTTTTTCAGATACTGAATTTCTTGTAGTCACATTTAAAAACATAATACTGTACCTAGTTAATCTCCACAACAATGGGCGGAACAGAGCGGATATTTCAAGAGATTAAGTGAGACAAAATTACATCTTGGTATGTTGTCTAAAATTTTAAACTTTTCTTATTTGATGTGGTTTTAATTTTACATTTTACAAATATTTTAAACATGAAATCAAAATTGCTTTAAATGTATATAAAAATTGGAAAGAAATCCAAGTCCAGGCACTCAGGGTTACAAAAGTGAAAAAGTTAACAATCGAGGGCTAAACCATTAAAAAACACCAACGCGTATCGGCCCACTGGCCTTCATCAGGGTGTTGGTGACACCAGCAGCGCTCCAGCTTCCTTTTGTTTTGCTTTAAATGTATATTTATTGATTAAATTAAAGGTTATTGATTTAACAACATTTAAATAAGATACAAATATGGCTTGAACTTTATTTTGAAATAAATTGATTACCTAATTTTATTTTTTAATTTAATTTTAAGCGGCACTCCTAGCCCTCCATAATGAATGGTGTTCTCTGAGTAACGAGTGAGTAATACTCTCCTCATGTAAGTGATTAATTACACTGTTTTATCTGTTGTGTAGCTTTATGCCAGTATATACAGTCTACTAGATTCAGTGATGGCGCCAGAGGAAAGTTGGCGAGTGCAGACGAAGGTAACCCTCATCCCAACCTCCAATGCTCCTGTTTGTATCACAATCAACCACAGCTCGGCCTGTGCCCGCTAACCTTTAACCTTTCCACGCACTTCTTTCACAGCACCGCTGTTTGTCCGTGTGTGAGATGGCTCGTGGTCGGGTAGTTTGGGATCACCTGTTTTCCTACCCTTTTCCCCCTTCAACTCCATTTCCTATTCCTCTCTCAGCAGCAGAAACTTATTAGCACTCCAAACCTTCTGCTTTGGTGAACTTTCGCCAAGGGTTCGCTTGGTGGGCAGGGCTGCTGTAACTCCTTCACTTGGAATGATTTTCAAGGCACGTTTTTTTTCCAATGCGCGCTCCGACACTTTTCTGCTTCAACTGTTCTGGCACTATTTTTGGCTTTGACTCAGTTTGATTTTCTGTTTTCATGTCTGTTTTTCGCAACGTTCTAGACCAGTGTCTTCCTCCAGAGGAAATAAGTATATCAGTACTATGTTTGTGGTTTGGTTTGCTTGAATTGCTGTGAAGGTTTGAAGATGGTTTTTGAAAAAGAGCTTAACTTTCTTTGTCTTTGTATTTTTCCCTTTTCTCTTTCTGTCCGAATCTCAGGTGAAAATTTTGAGCAGAGTCCACTGCGGAGAACTTTTAAATCTAAAGTTCTAGCGCACTATCCTGACAATGTGGAGTGGAACCCTTTTGACCAGGATGCAGTGGGAATGGTAAGTAAATAGTAGACTTGTAGTCAAGACCGCCTAAACTGAGACCAAGACACTACCAAGACCATATGGTATCAAGGCCGAGACCAAGACCGAGACCGAGACCAAGTCGAGACCAAGACCAAGTCGAGACCAAGACCGAGTCGAGACCAAGACCGAGACCAAGGCCGAGACGTAGACCGAGACCAAGACCAAGTCGAGACCAAGACCAAGTCGAGACCAAGACCAAGTCGAGAACAAGACCAAGTCGAGAACAAGACCAAGTCGAGAACAAGACCAAGTCGAGACCAAGACCAAGTCGAGACCGAGACCAAGACATAGACCAAGACCAAGTCGAGACCAAGACCGAGTCGAGACCAAGACCGAGACCAAGGCCGAGACGTAGACCGAGACCAAGACCAAGTCGAGACCAAGACCAAGTCGAGACCAAGACCAAGTCGAGAACAAGACCAAGTCGAGAACAAGACCAAGTCGAGAACAAGACCAAGTCGAGACCAAGACCAAGTCGAGACCGAGACCAAGACATAGACCAAGACCAAGTCGAGACCAAGACCGAGTCGAGACCAAGACCGAGACCAAGGCCGAGACGTAGACCGAGACCAAGACCAAGTCGAGACCAAGACCAAGTCGAGAACAAGACCAAGTCGAGACCAAGACCAAGTCGAGACCGAGACCAAGACATAGACCAAGACCAAGTCGAGACCAAGACCAAGTCGAGACCAAAACCAAGTCGAGACCGAGACCAAGACATAGACCAAGACCAAGTCGAGACCAAGACCGAGAACGAGACCAAGTCCGAGACCAAGACCATGACCATGACCAAGTCGAGACCAGATGGGGAAAAACAGACTAGTGTTGTTGAAACTAAGCATTGACTTAGATTACCTAAGATTTTGTTTTGCATTGCCTGCCTATCTCTGCCGATTTGACGTCTCCAAATGAATGCATTTTGCAACTTTTAAATACATAACTATATTTTTGAAAACAATATTAAAAGCTTAAGTGCAAGGTCCAAAAGTTGCTACTACTTGCATGTTTCAAATGATAAGCTATATTGGAGGTCTATGGATGATAGTCGAACATTTGGATTTCCCGCCCAACACACTGTAATTACCACCAGGACTCGCCGCTAACAATCGTTCCCTCAGTGACTGCGTGACTCTGCCACTTCCTGTGGAGTTTTTTTTCTTTAGCTAACCAATTTTTGAGTGAATGATTTAAAGACTCTTTCATAATATTTCAAAAGACACTCACCCGTGAACACATACAAGTGAAGTATGCCTTCTGTTTTATAGATGACTAACCAGGGTTAGGGACCACTCCAAACCCTCTTATCTCTTTGCCCTGTCATAGGCCCTGTTTACAGCTAATTTTAAGATGTGTTTTGCTCGATAGCTTCACAAGGTGGAATAAAACACTAAGTGCAAACGTGAATGTTTCTCCCTCGTCTACTTGTGATCCGTTCGACTAAAACACGTCTTAATACCAGGTGTAAACAGGGCCATAAAGCAGGAAGGCACTTTCCTAACAATGCCATTTGCCAGTCTATATTTAGACTATAGCTCTGCCTCTTACACCGTATAAGATACAACACAATTTACTGATAATACTAATGTAATACTAAACCATGCAAGTTTGTCGACAATCTTGAAATGGCAATATCATGTGCCTGACTGCTAAATTGGTCATTCAAATGAGTGCAATGACTTAAATTAAGGGCGCTTGTTGAAGGTCAAAAACAGTTAAGGGTCCTTTTTATATATTTGTAGAGCCTCAGAATCTTTTTTTTGTTCCCCTACAGCTCTGTATGCCAAAAGGCCTGTCTTTCCGGACACAGACAGACACCCGCAATCCACAGTTCCACTCCTTCATCATCACGAGAGAGGACGGCTCCCGAACATACGGCTTTGCCCTCACCTTCTTTGAGGAGGTGACCAGCAAACAGATCTGCAGTGCCATGCAGACACTCTATCACATGCACAATGCGGAACAGTACGACATCTTGCACACGCCACCCACACCTCGCGGTCCTGAAGACCCCCGTCCCACCCCTCAACATCTGCACGCCGCCCCATCCCTGTCCCGGTTGCAGCGCTTCAACTCATACGACATCAGCCGGGACACACTCTACGTGTCCAAATGCATCTGCCTGATCACACCCATGGCTTTCGCCAATGCCTGCAGAAAGGTTCTCGAACAGTTGCACCAAGCCGTCACCTCGCCTCAACCTCCTCCACTCCCGTTGGAGAGCTACGTCTACAACGTCCTCTACGAGGTCCCACTGCCACCGGCCGGGCGTTCCTTGAAGTTTTCGGGCGTTTACGGGCCGGTGTTGTGTCAGAGACCCAGCACATCCGAGCTGCCCCTCTTTGACTTCCCCATGCAGGAGGTGTTTGAGCTGCTGGGTTTGGAGAACGTGTTACAGCTCTTCACCTGTGCACTACTGGAGATCCAGATCCTTCTGTACTCGCAACGTGAGTAACTATCAGCCATCCCAGAAGAGCCGTCATTTCACCGTCTAGTTTAACTATAGTCCGGCTTTGAGGGACCCATTTCTAGCTAAAATAACCTTGAATTTGCTCTAAACATTCTTGTATCTTTGCCCTGTCAGTCACAGGCCCGGTTTACACCTAGTATTGAGATGTGCTTGGTTTATAGGATCACGAGGGGCCAGTTGTTCAAAAGTAAGCTGATCGGATTTTGGTTATCGGATTGGATCAAATCTTGAAAATGGGTTGTTCAAAAGGGAAAGAAGGAATCTGAAATCCAATACTAGTTTTAATCTGGATCAAATCTTGAATTGGCCATATCAGACATCTAATGTGCCTGGCTGCTAAATTGGTACTCGCAACGTGAGTAACTATCAGCCATCCCAGGATAGTCGTAATTTCACTGTCTAGCTTAAAGGTTCTCAAAGCGATCCTGGGTGTTGACGTTCGAATATTTTCAAACAAATCGGAGCTAGACCCTCCCTCCTCCGCATCTCATCTCCTCCCCCTCCCTTCCGTGCTTCCTGAAATAATTGTGAACGTGCATAGTTCTAGCTAATTATATCCTTGTGTGGGTTTGGCGAACATAAGCGTCAATTTAGAAGAAATAAAAACAATTTAACGTTACCCACCTGTCAAGCAAAAACAGAGCAACCTGAATGTCGGACTGGAAGCCCTTCTGCCGCCGGAGTTCTCGCCATCGTTCAAAAGCTTTGCTACCGATGTAAATTCGGAACTTCGCACATTCTTTATCCGACTCCTTCTTTTTAATTTGTTATTCAGAACGACGTCTCTTTGGTCGTGTGTCGGTAATTTTTCAAACTTCCCTCTGATGCTTCGCTGCTCTCCTTCACACACACACACCCTTCATGTGCACGCGCACTAACCCCCCAGACCCACCCTCAAGTACTTCTTGCCAGTGATTGGCTGGAACACTGTTTGTTAGGTTTCGTGGTCCGGGTAAGACATGATTGTTTTTGTTGCCGTTTGTGGAGCCTGTGGTGTCTACAGAGACCGCGTTTTTTTACAGTGTGTTTAGGGCAGTGGTTCTCAAAGTGGGGTCCGCGGACCCCTGGGGGTCCGCGAGCTAAAGCCAGGGGGTCCGCGAAATAATTTACAACCTAACGTTTTTTTCCATGCTATGAGTCATGTTTTCTTTATCATCTGAAAACATGCTGTTTATTCCTAAGTAACTTATATAAAGCATTTAACATAAAACAATACAAAGTAGACACTTAAAGTTTTCTATAGATAGATAATCTATGTCTTTGCGTCAAGTAGACTATTCGCTGCTGTTGATTTTGCGGGACGTGCGCCAGAAAGGAGACAGAGAGACGGCATGAACCCGCATCCGGTTCTTTTCTGTATTTTTAAAAGGCATGACATTTTGTAGTCATTTATAATGTAGCCTATACACAAATAAAAAAATGGACACTTTACCGTTTCGGATGATGCACTCTTGTCTTATCTATGACCATAAATAAGAGTATTCCTGTTTCCACTGCTGAGGAAAAATTCCCATGTAATTGCGCGCCGGCGTCTCGCGTGCGCGCACAATAGTCAGTTCTAGCACTGCTACTGTAGATTTGACATTAGAAGTCTGATCATTATCAAAATAAAAGTGCATAGTGACAGGGCCGTACCCACAACTGAGGTTGCAAGGATGCACATCGCGATGATACTGACCTTCTCGTCTGAGGTGCTTCAGCAGACTAACAACGATAGCTCGTCAATGTCAAAATGTTTGAGTCGGAGTGAACTCAAAGTTCCCCGCACGTTTCAGTCAACGGTCATAAAGTGCGAGATAAGATGTAGGCCTTAATTAACATAAACTAAACAGCTGTTTTAGATAAAAGTTTAAAAAAACGACTGAAACAATCAGTTTGCAAAGTATTAATCAAGCTCAACTTTAACAAAGGAAAAAGCAGGTCAATAGAAACATACTGTGCCCATGAGATTAACATTATGGATTCATATATTTAACATATACTGTATGTTTTTTTAGCTAATTACAGTAGCTCAAATTAACAACGCACGCACCTATTAAACATAATGCCATTATCATTGTATTTATAGGCTTATGGGCTTTATTTGTGTGCAGAATAGGCCTAATTATTGAAACATTTCTCTTTTAAGGCCATTCCTGATTGGAATATGTGATTGTGTTTCGTGACATCTTGACAAAAAAAAAAAAAAAAAAAAAAAAAATGTATGCCACTGACTGACATGCTTCTACTAAATCTATAGTTATCCAATTGTGGGGCCTTAAAACACCTTAAAATGCACATGTGTAGAACATCAAGAACATCAAAAATTCCTAAGTGAGGGATCCTAAGTGATTCCTAGCAAGATCACTTTCGTTACCTCAGTAGGCTAGAAATTCCTGCATAGTACCCTGGGTGGAGACCATTCATTTTGTGCAAAAATATTTCATTTGCCGCTCACACATTAACTTTGTGCTCAATAACTGTTATAAATATGAGGGGGGTCCTTGGAATTTTTTTTCCCCTGAAAGGGGTCCCTGGCACCAAAATGTTTGAGAACCCCTGGTTTAGGGGACAGGCAGCTAGCCGATAGTGAGGAGACGTTTGATGTATGTGACAAAAAATGTTTTGGCCCAGCATCGCTTAGACAACCTTTAACTATAGACCCGATATAGTCCGGCTATGAGTAACCCATTTCTAGCCAAAATAACCTTGATTTTGGGTACATGTTGTTTTTGCCAAAACATCTTGCAAGATGAATGAAATTCATGTAAGCAAAGTCAACAGTGATTACAAGGTGTTTCGTTTCATTTCTTCACTCATTTCATTTCTTTGTTATCTAATTGATGAATAGTCTATTCTTGGGCTATGGTTTGGACGTCTATTAAATTTTCATTGACAACCCAAATTTTCCCTTGTTTTAGCCTAGACGTGTTTGGATCGCAATTAGACGTCTTTTAAATGCAAAGTTGCCCGCTGGGATACTTCTGTAGATCTAGACAAGAGCCCGCTTATTAGTATTATTCTCAGATTCAGACAAATTCCACACAAAAATGGCAAGAGGTTTCTCAAAAGGGCTGATTATAAGTTTTACACAATTTCTAGGTGGGAAAGTGTCTGCTGGACATATGTTCTTCTCCAATGTTCTTGTAAGAAGAAATTGGATCTGCTAACGTTACAGAGATGTGTGGTATCAAACAAAGCCCTGAAAGTTTTGGTTTAGACACTTAGAGCCAGATTTACTAAACTGGGCAAATTAGCGTATAACGGGAAAACTAATAGGACAGGATAGAAAACATAGAAAATAGGAGAGGATAGAAAAGAAAACCATAATAGAACAGGATAATAGTAGGAAAACTGGAAAATCTCATTGAGTTTCTGTAAATTGTTAACGAGTTGGCTATAACATACTCAGTCATTGTTATTAATAGTCCAAAGTAGGGTTGGGTATCGTTTGAATTTGAACGATTCTGATTCCGATTGCGATTCCTTGTTTCGATTCCGGTTCCTAACGATTCTCGATTCCGATTCTTTTAAGAGGCAGGGTCAAAAATTTTTAGCTAACCTTGCTAACCAACGGCCTTTCTGAAGGAAATACTCCTTCTGTAAAAATACTCCTTTTGTCACAAATTTGGCATTTTGCCGAGATTTCGTTATTTTTAGAAAAGTGAAGCCACACTTTGGATCGCCGACGTAAGCTACTCATGTTCGACTCGCGTGGTTATGCCAACACTTCCGGTAGACGCTTCTTCGTTGGTGTTGTTCAGCGGTTTCTTCTTCCGCTCGGCGGACTGTGAATATCGAAACTAGGAATCCAAATTGTAACTTTTGAACGATTCCGGGAAAAACGAAAAGTTAGTCTCGGTTCCAATCGATACTCGATTCTCGATACCCAACCCTAGTCCAAAGAGAGTAATGCAAAAGGTTTAAATGAGTGAACCTTATACCTTTTTGACATGAATTAGTGTTGCTCTTTGCTGCCAAAACTAATAGCAGCATTTTCAAATTAAAGCCCATTCAAATCTAATGACCCAGTATCTGAATTAATGCCATGCAAACATTGATTTCAGCTCATTTCCTTGAGTTTTGCGTGTTCAGTACACTACAGGCTGGTCGCAGTCGCATTAATGTTGCAGTCGTCTGCGACACTCTCTTTCTCACTTTCACACTCTCTCTCTCCATCTCAGTTTCCGTGTGAGCTCATCTTAACGCTTTGTTCTCGTTAAACTCACAGCCCACCCTTTTCTCTCAAACACCTAGTACTTTTGCAAATTAATCTCGCAGCTTTCTGTTGAGTATTTAGCAGTTAAATCACAAAATGTAGTAATTTAATCAACTTCTGACCTCAACCTGACCGTTAATCTTTAAATATCATCATTTTACTTCTGAAAATGTCAACTTGCCCGCACTCTTGTTTGATTCGCACGTTAAATGCAATATAATTGGCTGTGGAAATCCTCAGCTGGCTGTTTTAGATTGAATTCAACGGGGCATGGGAAGATTGTTGTGCCATTCAGTGACAGATGTTCTGATTGGATCAATTACAGCAACAAGGAATAGCAAATCACAGGAGGTAACTACACAACGACAGGGGTCTGGGTGATGCGGTGGATGCTTTGCTGTGCTGTTACTTAGCAACCGTCCTCCAGATAAGGAGGATGCTGGGGATGCAGCATTAATGCGATTGGCTGGAAATGACATCATCCCTCTCTGCATCCAGAAGGCTCATGCTTGTAGCGTAATGTTTGTGGACAGTGAGTCCAGAATGAAAAAGACTTGATGTCATTAGATGAGCTGCGCACGCACACGGTAGGGTGTGATCTCTAAAACAAGATAGCCTACGTTGTTCTATATATAACAGCCACACCTCTATATAAATTACCCTGGCTCTTTTCCATGGACGTGAATTCTTGAGACGGGCTTCTGCTGCGAGATCAATGGATGATAGCCAGTTACTGGTCATTTCCATATATAGACCTCAGTCTCAGTTGCAGGACAGTCTATAAGCTTACATGTCATCTGAAGTAGATTATTACTTGAATTAATATGATCAGTCAATTAATGAATCATACATAATATAATATAAATTGATTTGACATCTTATTAAAATATTATTGTTTAAATAAGTTATCTTTTTGAATTAATAATTTAAATAATTAAATAAAAAACATTATTATTATTATTTAATAAAAAAAATATAAATAATAAATATAAATTTGTTGACTACATCTTTAACAAATAATTCATTAAAAAAAATTATAGAACTAAACCGTAATTTGGATGATTATTATTATTATGGATAACATATTTATTATATATTATATTATAATATATTATATTATATTATATCATGAATTAATAATGAAGGTTTGTTAGGGTAATTTTGACTCTTGATGAATGAGATTTATTATGAATGTTACAGTAGTTCTGTGAGGTGTGTGTATATTTTGTGTGTGTGGTGTGTGTGTATATATATATATATATATATATATATTAAAGCTGTCAAATGAATAATCGCGATTAATCACATCCAAAATAAAAGTTTGTGTTTACATAATATGCGTGGGTGCACTGTGTATACTTACCTTGTATATATAAATACACACACATGCATGTATATTTAAGAATTTTTTTTATTTATATATATACAATATTTATATATAATATAAATCTATATACAATATATACATGAAAATATTTCTTAAATATATACAACCATGTGTGTGTATTTATATATATAAAATAATTATACACAGTGCACCCACACATATTGTGTAAACACAAACTTTTATTTTGAATGTGATTAATCGCGAATAATCGTTTGACAGCCCAAATATATAGACCCTACACTATTTGGACAAAATGTCCCTACAAAGATGGCAATATCCAAAATCCTTGTCCATGTGGGAACATTTTTGGTCCCCATGAGGAAAACAGCTTGTAAATCATACTAAGCGATGTTTTTTGAAAACGTAAAAAGGCTGAAAGTTTTCTGTGAGGGGGTAGAATATACAGTTTGTACAGTATAAAACTCATTTATGTCTATGCAAAGTCCCCATAAAACATGAAAACACAACGTGTGTGTGTATGAACAGGCCTGTTGTTGTTACTCGGGGTGCTTAGAGTCTGGTTTAGTATTCCTGTCTCTCTCTCTGACAATCGCGACACCCTATGGGATTGCAGGGTGGAGACCATAATGAAAAAATGTACCTTTTTGTCTGGGTTTGGTGTTTATAAGAATAGTATAGAATAAGTATCCTCTATTCTGTGATATTTTTAGTTTTAAATGGCCACTTGAGACTGCATTATGTGCTAGTCACTCAAGAAGCACTCACATTTCTACAATAAGTAAATTTTTGAATGTCAAGAACATTCTCGCACAAAAAAATGACAGCATTGGACATCGAATAATGGAGTCAGTCTCCATGAAGAACACTTAAATTCTGTCATCGTTTAATCACCGTCATGTCGTTCCAACTTGTATGACTTTCTTTCTTCTGTGGAACATATAAGAATATATTTTCTGAAGTATTTTGGAAACCTAAGAGATTTTATTCACATTGACTTCCATTGAATGGAGAAAAAAATGGCATTTTTGGATGCAATATCATCCCTTTAAAGGATTAGTTCACTTTAAAAAAAACTTTTGCTGATAATCTACTCACCCCCATGTCATCCAAGATGTCCATGTCTTTCTTTCTTCAGTCGAAAAGAAATTAATTTTTTTGACGAAAACATTCCAGGATTTTTCTCCATAAAATGGACTTCAATGGGAACCAAACGGTTCAAGATCCAAATGAGAGTTTCAGTGCAAACTGCAAACTGTTCAAAGGACTTTAAACGATTCCAGACGATGAATAAGGGTCTTATCAAGCGAAAGGATCGCTCATTTAATAAATAAATAAAAAAAAAAGTTTAAGTTTTATAAGCTCAAATGCTCGCCTTGCTCTGTTCTGTGATGAGCGTTCGTGACTCCTGTTCGAACTCGTTCATCAAAATGAGCAAATCTTTTTTCGAGTCATTTCGTTCGTTGAATCAACCAAATGACTCTCAAAAAGATTTTTTCAATTTGGTGTCCAATCGTTTCGCTAGATAAAACCCTTATTCATCATCTGGTGTTGTTTAAAGCCCTTTGAAGCTGCACTGAAACTCTCATTTGGACCTTGAACCGTTTGGTCCCCATTGAAGTCCATTATATGGAGAAAATCCTGGAATGTTTTCATCAAAAACCTTCATTTCTTTTCGACTGAAGAAAGAAAGACATGGACATCTTAGATGACATGGGGGTGAGTACATTATCAGCAAACGTTTTTTTTAAAAGTGAACTACTCCTTTAAATCTGATTTAATGTACATATATTTATAGTCCGTCATCACCACAACTTTTTTCATCTCTTTGTAAAAACACTGTTATGGTCTCAGGTGTGATTATTCTACATATAATATGATTTGCATCACTCTGTGTGGTAGTGTAACCCTGCCCATGTGTCTGTGTCCTCTTGCTGAGCAGATTACCAGCGGCTGATGACGGTGGCAGAGAGCATCACTGCCTTAATGTTCCCCTTCCAATGGCAGCATGTGTACGTGCCCATCTTGCCCGCTTCACTGCTCCACTTTCTGGACGCTCCTGTGCCGTACCTCATGGGTCTGCACTCCAATGGCCAGGATGACCGCACCAAGCTGGAACTTCCCCAAGAGGTGCGTGACTTACACTCACTCCCAGAGAACACACTCATCCTGCGATTCAGTACACGATGAAGTCATGTGGGTTTTCTAGAAGATTAGCGCTTCAACCTTATAGATCGTTGTCAGAATGGTCTGTTTGGTGCATCATTAGGTCACGCATCAACATCGTCCTGGAATAAGAGGTTTGTTGGTTGTTATTAGGCTGAAATCCTAATGCTGCCCAATCTACAGATATATACATATTCATTTAAATAAGTGCAAAGATTAATTGTGATTAATCGGATCCAAAATAAAAGTTTGTGTTTACATAATATATGTGTGTGTGCTGTGTATAATTATTTTGTATATGTAAATACCCACACATGCATGTGTATATTTAAGAAAAATGTGTTATTAATATATCAAATATTTATATTTTTATATAATATTAATTATGTATAAATGTATATATAGTATACACATGCAAATATTTCTTAAATATATACATGCATGTGTGTATTTATATATACAAATTAATTATACACACTACACACACATATATTATGTAAACATAAACTTTTATTTTGGATGCTGTTAATTGCGATTAATCGTTGCCCATCCCTTAATGCATAATCTATAATCTATATAAATATAAATATATATACAAGCATGTGTGTGTATTTATATATACAAAATAATCATACACAGCACACACACATATATATTATGTATACACAAACTTTTATTTTTATTTATTTTGGATGCAATTAATCGCAATTAATCTTCGCACAGCCCTATAGTGTGTGTGTGAGTGTTTTTAAAAGAACTAAAGTATTTTGACAAAAGTAAAACAAATTTTATGAATAGTTGCTTCAGAAATAAACCTATTTAATGGTCTGCACTATTTCTACACCATTATGAATTTTTTTAAATATGTATATTTATACATATTGGGGGTGGGGTTATGGCATAGAGATAAAATGACAAAAAGGTTGCCAAAAATAGAGAGTGTGTTTAATGAATGTGACATTTACTGTGTTGATTGGTATATTACATGTAGCATCTATAGCTGTAATACCATTTTACCATTGTGATATACACTCACCGGCCACTTTATTAGGTACACCTGTCCAACTGCTCGTTAACACTTAATTTCTAAGCAGCCAATCACATGGCGGCAACTCAGTGCATTTAGGCATGTAGACATGGTCAAGACAATCTCCTGCAGTTCAAACCGAGCATCAGTATGGGGAAGAAAGGTGATTTGAGTGACTTTGAACGTGGCATGATTGTTGGTGCCAGAAGGGCTGGTCTGAGTATTTCAGAAACTGCTAATCTACTGGGATTTTCACGTACAACCATCTCTAGGGTTTACAGAGAATGGTCAGAAAAAGAAAAAACATCCAGTGAGCGGCAGTTCTGTGGGCGGAAATGCCTTGTTGATGCCAGAGGTCAGAGGAGAATGGCCAGACTGGTTCGAGCTGATAGAAGGGCAACAGTGATTCAAATAACCACCCGTTACAACCAAGGTGGGCAGAAGAGCATCTCTGAACGCACAGTACGTCGAACTTTGAGGCAGATGGGCTACAGCAGCAGAAGACCACACCGGGTGCCACTCCTTTCAGCTAAGAACAGGAAACTGAGGCTACAATTTGCACAAGCTCATCGAAATTGGACAATAGAAGATTGGAAAAACGTTGCCTGGTCTGATGAGTCTCGATTTCTGCTGCGACATTCGGATGGTAGGGTCAGAATTTGGCGTCTACAACATGAAAGCATGGATCCATCCTGCCTTGTATCAACGGTTCAGGCTGGTGGTGGTGGTGTCATGGTGTGGGAAATATTTTCTTGGCACTCTTTGGGCCCCTTGGTACCAATTGAGCATCGTTGCAACGCCACAGCCTACCTGAGTATTGTTGCTGACCATGTCCATCCCTTTATGACCACAATGTACCCAACTTCTGATGGCTACTTTCAGCAGGATAATGCGCCATGTCATAAAGCTGGAATCATCTCAGACTGGTTTCTTGAACATGGCAATGAGTTCGCTGTACTCAAATGGCCTCCACAGTCACCAGATCTCAATCCAATAGAGCATCTTTGGGATGTGGTGGAACGGGAGATTCGCATCATGGATGTGCAGCCGACAAATCTGCGGCAACTGTGTGATGCCATCATGTCAATATGGACCAAACTCCCTGAGGAATGTTTCCAGCACCTTGTTGAATCTATGCCACGAAGAATTGAGGCAGTTTTGAAGGCAAAAGGGGGTCCAACCCGTTACTAGCATGGGGTACCTAATAAAGTGGCCGGTGAGTGTACATGTAAATGTACAACACAACAAACACTGGAATATTTTATTCAGATCCCCCTGTAAAACCCCTCTTCTTCTCCGTACTGAGATGTGAGTGAAACATTAAAACCTTTTGTAGTAAAACAGTGTCTGTGACCTGGCTGACTGATGAGATATCGAATCTTTCCTTGATCGTACTTGAAAAGCACCAGTAAAAAGAGCGCTTCTGTCAGAGCAAATCTAATATCAAACTTAGGTCGGTTACATCAACGCTTCTTTTAATGTTTATGCAAGAAATGTGTGTGCAAACCTGCAGGGAAAACAAACTCTCGGGTGTATTGCTGCGATATGCCCTTTTAAAACCTACTGTGACATTAGTATGATTTCTAGAGGATCATGTGACACTGAAGACTGGAGTAATGATGCTGAAATTTCAGCTTTGATCACTTGAATAAATTACATGTTAACATTAATTACAATGGAAAATGGTTATTTTAAATAATATGTAATAATACATTACAATATTATTGTTTTTACTGCAATTTTTAAATCAAAATCAAATAAATGCAGCCTTCAAAAACATAAAAATCTTAACTGTTCTAAATTTTTGACCATTGTATTAGGGATGCACGATATATCGGCCAGCATATCGGTATCGGCCGATATCGGTATCGGTATCGGCTTGGTAAGAAAATATGGCCGATATATTAAAGCCGATAAATAATGTATTATTCCCTTCAGCTGAGACACTTGTTGAGAACTGTTTATGTTTTTGAAATTCTTAAAATATGATTGAACTCTTCTCAAAAAAATGAAAATCTGGTTCGGGACAACATGTGCAACGCAAATCTGTCATATCGGCTGAGAACATCATTATAATTGTGCGCTTGGGGCATGGATTTAATTGTGAGACTTTTGTTTTTGTAATCAGGCTCTCAAAATTAGATAAAAATTTGGATTTAAGTTTATCGGCCGATATATCGGTTATCGGCTTTCAAATATAAAGAATTATCGGTTATCGGTATCGGCCAAAATTGGTGCATTCCTACAATTTTGTGTGAATTTGTATTTGTACCTGTATTTTAATATATACAATGATCCAAATTTGCCATTTGTTTGGTATATTCTTTCTCAACTAAGCATCTTTGGATTGTAAGTTTGTCCACAGCTCTCTTGTCTTGTGGACAGAAATAGAAGTAAATGTCACTACATTGTCCATTATACATCAAGTATAAAGATGCGTTTTGGTCGATCGGATCACAAGTGGACGATGCTAAATACAGGTCCACTTTCATCCACTTCCAGAGGTAGTGGAAAACACATTAGACCGGATTGCTTTTGTAGTGTAAGCGCTCATGTGATCGAATGTGTTCAAACCGCCACAAAAGCGCGTCTTCTCTCCGTCTGATCTAATGCGTGAACATTATGGGAAGCGCACTAGCCAGACGGGTTGCCGGCTGAAGACACAAGCTTGGTTTAAAGTTGAAAAACATACCAAACACAATGTTCTCTCACCATTCCTGATTTCTAACACACACTCACAGCGTTCGGCTGGTCTTTAGCAGAAACTAAAGCTGATGCTCTCTGTGTGTTTTTCTGTCGTCTGACTTAGTTCGTCCATTAGATCCAAAGAGCTGAAAAAGCTCACACATTTACCCGTCCATAGACCCTCCCCTCGAAAAAATCAGGACAGAAGTGGACAAAAGAGATTAAAACACCAAATGTAAACAGGGCCTAAGAAATCCTCTTTCAGAAATGTCTCCATTACATAAAGCCAAAGATCAGTACCTGTAATGAAACACCTCTCGTTCTCTTCAGGCCAACCTGTGTTTTGTCGATATTGACAACCACTTCATCGAGCTACCCGAGGACCTGCCTCAGTTCCCCAACAAGCTGGAGTTCATCCAGGAGATCTCGGAGGTCCTGCTGGCGTTCGGCATGTCTCCCGAGGCAAACCCACAATGCAGCGAGGGCCAGGGCAAGCTCAGGGGCTTCCGGTCAGGTGACACGGCCTCCGACAAGCGCAACGGCAACCTGGCCGGCTCACCGCTCAACTCGTACTTGCTGAGAGAAAACCAAACCATAGCTCGTCTGCAAGCTTTGGTCAAGAGGACTGGAGTCAGTCTGGAGAAGGTGAGCAATTATAGTGTTAATCATAGTTCCTTAAAGGTTTGTTATATATATATTTTCGTTATTCGTTATTGTGCTTTTACCGTTTCAGTGTGAAATATATAGTGAGAATCTAAAAGGTCAGCAAAGTTTCAAATATCAAAGTGCAGATAAATTAAGTTATTGTTTCCTTAAAGAAAGAACCGATTCTGAAACGAGTCGTCAGTAATTTCCTGCGTGATCCTATGTAAGTTTGTTACAAATTTGCATACTACTATGCTATGGTCTTCATTGGCTGTCTTGCTTCTTCCAATGTTTCATTATTAAACTCTGCCTCAAATTCATGATGTAAAAGCCATTGTTGCTGTTCGTATTGATGTGTATCAAGTGCTGAGGAAGAACTGAAATTCAGATATGGTAATGGACATTTTGTTTCTGACACACACTGTAAAAGGTCGACCAATCACAACAGACTGGGTCGTCTGACCAATCAGAGCAGAGGAAGCTCTTTGGGTCCTTGAGATGTTTTGACATGTTGTGACATTTGTGCTTTTTTCAGTTGCTTATAAACATATTAATGGCACAGGTGAAATTACACTCTATTTAGCACAAACAGGGCTACCATAATATGTGAGCAACATGTATGTACATGTTTGTATTTTTGAGAGAACATTTTTTTATGCATGGTTATTGAAAAAAACTAAAAATGAAAGTTTCTGAAATAAGGCTACAAAACACATACTAAATATGCGTCCACAAGACTTTGGACTAATTGAGATCGAGACCGAATCCTTTATTGAACCATTTCAGACACACGGTGAAGCTGCAATAAATATTATGAGAAAATTAAAGTGTTTTTTCACCTGGTATGCTTTTAAACCTATTGTAGGAGACTCCAAAAACAAAATTAGGAACATTTAGGGTACTTTAAATAAATACAATAGATTTTTTTTCTGTGATAATTGACGACAAACACAGGTGCCAAATTGATTTTAGTTCGTAAAAATGAACAAAAACTGCATTTACAGCTAGCAGGCAAGTGAATAAACATTTAAAATTCATTTATTATCACACTGATTGGCATCCACATTATGATAACATAATAAGGATGTGGAAGGGACAAGGAATTGCATGATAAAGCATAACCACAAGTTCATCCACCTCAATAAAGTACAACTTTAGAGTTCAAGCAGGGAAAACAAAAAGCATAGAAAAACAAAAAGCTCACAGAAAAAAGCATACATTGACTACAACATTATATATATTTTGTATATTATGTTTTGTTGGTCCTCTAGTTTTTGCATTTGTTCTAGGGATGCACGATATATCGGCCACATTATCGGTATCGGCCGATATATGATCATTTTCAATGTTATCGTTATCGGCCCGACAAGAACATTTAGCCGATATCTAAAAGCTGATAAATAATGTATTATTTCCTTGAGCTGAGGCACTTTAGATGTGAACTGTTCAACATAATGCTTTTAAACTGCTTGAAATACGATTGAAATCACTTTAAAAAAGGAAAATCCAGTTAAAGTGCAAAATATGCAGCGCAAGTCTGTCATATCGGCTATTAAAATAAGAACATCATAATTGTGTTTTTATCTTGGCTTTTAATGAGGAAAATCAAAAATTGTCTAAAAATTTGGATTTGGATTTAGATTTATCGGCCAAAATATCGGTTATCGGCTTTCAAATATAAAGAATTATCGGTTATCGTATCGGCCAAAATTGTCATATCGGTGCATCCCTAATTTGTTCATAATTTCTTTGTATGTCAACCTGGCAAAAAAAAATGTTTCATTGCTAGGGTTGGGTATCGAGAATCGAGTATCGATTGAAACCGAGACTAACTTTTCGTTTTTCCCGAAATCGTTCAAAAGTTAAAATTTTGGTTTCGATATTCACAGTCCGCCGAGCGGAAGAAGAAACCGCTGAACAACACCAACGAAGAAGCGTCTACCGGAAGTGTTGGCATAACCGCGCGAGTCGAACATGAGTAGCTTACGTCGGCGATCCAAAGTGTGGCTTCACTTTTCTAAAAATAACGAAATCTCGGCAAAATGCAAAATTTGTGACAAAAGGAGTATTTTTACAGAAGGAGTATTTCCTTCAGAAAGGAGTATTTCCTTCAGAAAGGCCGTTGGTTAGCAAGGTTAGCTAAACTTTTTTGACCCTGCCTCTTAAAAGAATCGGAATCGAGAATCGTTAGGAACCGGAATCGAAACAAGGAATCGGAATCGGAATCAGAATCGTTCAAATTCAAACGATACCCAACCCTATTCATTGCGCTATTAAAACAATTGATGCAACTACGCAATAGCTTTTTGTTTTCAATTTCAAAAAATGTAACAAACTGTATTCAGACCAGAATATATTCCACAATGCTCTGACAAAAGAGTTTTTCTCACTGCTGTGTTCATCTGATTTCTCTGGGGATTTGCCTTGAATTCAATAAATCCTTTTTTGAAACCGAACAATAACCTCATCAGTGATGACAGCTGCTTTGTGGAAGACATAGCCTATCTTTTCAGTGTGGGCAATAGTTATAATTATTGTGTGGGCAATGAAAAGATGAATAAATGGCGGTTAAGACTGAGCGCGCTCTGTTCTGATTCTCAGAAAGCTCGAGGTCTCTGTTGATGACATTAAGCAGCTTAAGGACACAGCTCTCTATAGACAGCGATTGACCCCTTACTCCTGAGAGAGTCTGTCACATCTTTAAAGCTGCACTAGTTCAATTCCATTATACCGACTTGATATTTGGCGATTCCCATATTTAGCGTGAGCTGTCAGGCACTTGTTTGCTTCTCCTGCTCTCTGTGTATTGCCACTTACTCTGTATGGTTGAATTCTCTCGGGAACGAGTCTCGTTTGCCTCATAAATCAAAGCGTATTTGTAGACTTCCGTTCCCAGCACTCCCTGCTCCCTATTCAGGGTGTTTCTATGGAGAACAGATAACTCAGATCAACTCCAGAAAGCTGTGCTGATATTTGCGCTCACATTTTCCCACTCTTCTTCCAGCTCTCTGTTAACCCCTTCCTGTACTTTTAAATGGAAATTCAGTTTTCGAAATGCTCGGTATTGAGTGCTTCATCGTGCCATGTTTCATTCTGAACATTTTTTTTAAAGCTTGCATTTTTTTTAATTAAAATATCAAAACTTTATCTGCTTCGCTGGTGATGTATGCCAGACTTTTCCAATCATTTAGTTTGCTTTAAATGCCGCCCTTTTCTGCATAAAACCAAGTTTCGCCCCACAATTTAGTCTTTTTCGCTACATTGCGACTTCTGTATCTTTCCTGGTAAATGTCAGGAGTGTAATTTAGCATTAGAAGGGCCCTATGATTTCCGCGATCACAGAACCGCGGACGTAGGGCTGGATTATATGGCCTAAAAATAAAATGTCCGATTTTATTTTTCTTAATTCGATTTACTAAAATGAGACAAACATTCACCTTGAGAGTATAGCACTATTTTCTAAAGCATTAACAATACATTCAAATCTGAGGCAATTTTTTATAATTCGAGGATTTGCCAGCATAAAGAATTCAGCACTGAACAAAAAGTATGTTTTGAGCGGTGAGGAGAGTCTATCTTAAATGCTTAAAATGGCCATTGCTTTCAAGAAATCAACATATACGGTATGTATGTGATTGGCTACATCGCTGAACGCTGCAAGCATGTTATACATAGAAAATCTGGCCTGTAAATCATTTCTATTTTGTTTGTTGTTCTTGATGATTTTCTGCAACAGATGAATACAAATCTATTACTTTGATTTGATAGGGAGTCTCGCGAATCAAAAAATTCGAATTAATTAATTTAATCGATTTTTCGCCCAGGCCTACGCAGAAGGAATTGTGGAATTGGCAAATTAACGTGGAATCTAGTGTTAATAGACCGGGGGAAGCAAATCTGGGCAAGCAAAGGCCGGACTGGAAAAAAGCTAAGCGAACTCCGTGAGCGACACTGAGCGAGAGAGAGACAGATTGTGACTTTATTTAAACTTATATAAACTAATATAATTTATCTTACTGGACAGTTTAATGCTTATAACCATATTTTGTTCTTACTTGAAGAGTGCAGTGTTATGTTACATCATGCAGTATTTGTCCTGAAAAGGCTACTGAGTAAATGTCTGTTACCTCAATAAATTTAAGGTCATTCCTATTTTATTTGTATACATTTTAATCATTAACTTTAAAAGCACACTCTTTTACGACAAAAATAACAGTCAAGGGTAAAAAAAATAATAATTCCCAAAAATTTAAACGGAAAAAACGGAATTTGGGAAATAAATAAACGGATTTCATAGGCCCTACATTAGAAACGAGTAGTCGTTATTTTTGACTTATGTTTACTTTTTTTAATGCTGATATTAAGATTGTGTCCACACCAAAGTTTCCTCCAGTCAAGTACATCTTCTACCATCGCAAAAAATTCTGATATCTAAATTCCAAACGCTCATGAAGCAACAAATTAAAGTGAGGTCGGTAATTTTCGGCGAGCTAGCTTTTGCGAGCATGAGATCCCACCCTCCCTTCAGAGCGTCATGCCACGCCTCCTCCAAAACACATGAGTGCATACATCATGCTAACCCTATGCTAAAACTCGACCTTTTGTCTCGTTCGAGAAGCCATTTCACTCAGATATACGTCATAATAAGGAAGTAAAGACTATTGCAAATTCCAACTTTAAAAAAGCGTAATTGTTTTAAATTTTTAAACACAAAGCTCTATGCCTGTTTATAAGCGTTTTTTTTTTTTTTCTGTGTTTTTGACAGCTGGATGTGAAGGAGGACACGAGCACTAATAAGGATTTAAAAGTGCAGTGTGATGAAGAGGAGATGAAAAAGCATCGGTTGAACATTCGTGTGCGAGAGGTCTTCGCCAACCGCTTCACGCAGATGTTCTCCGACTACGAGGTGTTTGTCATTCAGCCCAGCCAAGACAAAGAGTCCTGGTTCAGCAACCGAGACCAGATGCAGAACTTCGACAAGGTAGCATTTCAGTACTCGTTTATTCAAATTTCACGTTGTTTTATTGCTGGTTCGACAAGCTCTGACCAGCTTGACAACAACCAACTCTTTGTTACTTGAAGTAACTGACCAAGAAGTTTTATTGTTAAAGTTTTATGAATTTAATTGATTTATTTATTTATTAAAATGAAAAACAGAAAACCCAGTTTTGGAAAAAGATAAAACTGATTTCCAAGGGCTACAGAAGCATCATGCATTATTATTATACGTTTTTTTTTAGAGATGTGCAAAAATTAATTGCGATTAATTGCATCCAAAATAAAATTCTGTGTTTACATAATATATTTGTGTGTGCTGTATATAATTATTTTGTATATTTTAAATACCTATGCATGCATATATATATTTAAAAATTATTTGCGCTTAAATTCTGTGTATATATATATATATATATATATATATATATATATATATATATGAAGAGTTCAGATGCAAAAGCCTCTAAATGCCATTTGAAATTTTCTTCTTTAATGATGATTTTTATCAAACTTGTATATTTAAGTTCAGTAATTTCACTTAAATAACATTTAATAGGTAATCTTCATTGCCATTTAAGTGAAATTACTGAACTTAAATATACAAGTTTGATAAAAATCATCATTAAAGAAGAAAATTTCAAATGGCATTTAGAGGCTTTTGCATCTGAACTCTTCATATATATATATATATATATATATATATATATATATATATATAGCAAAACTAGCAAACTGTGGCCTCAGCTGTATTAACTAATAGTACTGACAGTCACTCGCGATTGAGCGGTGAATGCGAATGTGCTCGGGGAGTGTTATTGGGTGTAAGGGGAGAGATCAGACTCTGTGCGTCATCAAATAGGGGCGTGTCCAGGAGCTCATGGGCTCCAGTGCGTCATCGAGCCCTATTTTAGCCCCGCCCAAACAATTCGTAAAATACCATGGGTGAAAAATTTCTTAATGGTCTAACTCCACATTTCAGTACTTCACAGTTCACAGTCTTTGTAATATGTTATAGCAATACATATGTAACATTTATAATGTGTTTAGAACTTTTTTGTGGAATTGCCTTTACAGGGACTTTAATTCTGAAATGAGTAAGTTTAGAGTAACTGATCAAGAAGTCTTGGATGTTTTGGATGCTGATACTCTCTTCATTGACCATTTCTAAACTTTCCCCTCTGCAGGCCTCCTTCCTGTCGGATCAGCCAGAACCGTACCTGCCGTTCCTGTCCCGCTTCCTGGAGACGCAGATGTTTGCCTCTTTCATCGACAGTAAGATCCTCTGCCACGATGACGAGGACAAAGAGCACACGCTACGAGTGTTTGATTCCCGCGTAGACAAGATCCGCATGTTAAATGTCCGGACGCCCACCCTGCGGACCTCCATGTACCAGAGATGCACCAATATTGAGGAATCAGGTGAGACGGCTACTAGTTTTATTTACAAACGGAAGCTCTTGCATGCAGGGTATCAACTTTTTGTCATTTAAATTTACCTGTCATTAATGTTTTTTTTTTTTTTTTATTTTATATAAAATTATTTCTATTATATTATTTATATATATATATATATATATATATATATATATATATATATTATTTATATATCATTTATATTATATTATTTATATATTATTTTTTATTTTATATAAAATGTATTTTATATATTTTTTATTTTATATAAAATGGGTAAATTCACTGTCAATTCACAGACTTTTGTGACTCTGTGATGACGGACTCTTAAGTTACTTAAACCTCGAGCAAGCTCACATTCAGATCTGCCTTTATCCAATCAACGACCGATGGATGTTTTTATTTTCCGATAATCCGTTAATATTGGCTGTACGACAGAATGGACAGAAAAAAAGACATCACCTCTTTTGTATCAGCGAAACTTTAAATCAAATAAAAGTTAGAATTTTATTCATAAGTTATATATGAAGAGTTCAGATGCAAAAGCCTCTAAATGCCATTTGAAATTTTCTTCTAAAATGACTATTTTTATCAAACTTGTATATTTAAGTTCAGTAATTTCACTTAAATAACATTTAATAGGTAATCTTCATTGCCATTTAAGTGAAATTACTGAACTTAAATATACAAGCTTGATAAAAATGATCATTTTAGAAGAAAATTTCAAACGGCACTTAGAGGCTTTTGCATCTGAACTCTTCATATGTTTAATAGGTTGCTTGTTTCAGCCATGGAATAAATCAAATATAAAAGGTAATTGCGGGTTTTAAATCTCATAATTCTGAGGGGGGAAAAGGTCAATTGACCGCTATAGACATAGCTGACTTTTTTTCTCAGAATTGCAAATTTATATCTTGCATTTCTGACTTTTTCTGAGAATTGTGAGATATAAAAGCAGATAAAATAAAAGATATAAAAGTTTTTATTTTTTTATGGTGGAAACTAGCTACCATAATTTAGGAAAATGTATTTTATATATATATATATATATATATATATATTGTTATAATTATAGCCTTGTCCCTAAAATTTAATTACCTATCTTTTTATCCTTGCATATTTGTAGCAACTAATAACTTTCATTCATTCATTCATATTGGTTGTATATCAAAATGTACAGAAGAAAAGGTTTCATTTGTGTTTCATACTTTATTTTATTAATTATACATATTACATGTACGTATTTAGTATGGAAGCTTGTTTCAGCCATGGAATAAAAGGTAATTGCAACGTTTTATCTCACTTATATTTATAATTATTAATATATTATCTATATATTATCTATAAATTATTTATATATTATCTCACATATATTTCACAATTCTGAGAAAAAAGTCAGCTATTTCTATATCCAATCCATCAATTTACCTGACAATTGCAATTCTGACTGTATAACAAAACAAAAAGTCAGAATTGCAAGCTATAAATACCCGCAATTGGGAGAAAAAAAGCCAGAATTGTGAGTTTATATCTTATTTTCATGTTTTTTATAAATATGTGAGATAAATGGTGTGAAAAACGTTGATCTGTTTTCCTCATGACGCATCAGTAAAATGTAAATCTGTAAGTTTTAGCCTGTAATTCATAGGCAGCTCGCTTCATGCTCAAATCCACTTCCTGCAATGCATTATGGATAGGATTTTTAGATCAAGCTCATTTGTGCATTCAGATGTCTTCCATTAGCTCTGCTGATGAAAATGGAAATGGAGCCAAGTGAAAATTGTATTTGTTATTAACATGAATTATGATTGATTAAAAGATGTTTGTCAGGGAAACTATTTTAAAGCCTCTCATTTATCATCATCATCTTAATCATTATCATCAATTATGTCTCTGAAAACTAAAAAATTTTTCTCACACAGTAATTTTTATTTTGGGGGGACTATCCACGATACGTATTGTTGCATTTTTGTATTGTGATATATCGTGGCACACCCCTACTTTACTATTGAAGTCATTGGGGTCCGGCAACTGTTTGGTTACCAGCATTCTTCAAAATATCTTCCATAATTTTCAACAGAAGAAAGAAACTCAAGCAGGTTTGGACCAAATTGAGGGCGACTAAATGATTAATTTTCTTGTTTGAGTGAATTTTTCACTGGTACTTGTGACTATGTGACAATAAAGGGTTACCTACTTACTTGCTTTCCTTTAAATGAAATGAAGTATATAAATGTTCTCTTGCTGTAGCATCTCTAACGGCTGATAGATGTAGTGTTGTGTAAGAGATATTTCGAGCGTGGCGTGTGGGTTCACATCAGTGACTGAACTGTCTCTTTCATTCGACCACATCACTAGCTCACTTTCCTCCCACCTTGTGGGTTTTGTGTTTATGTGATTAAAAACGTAATTTCTTAGGTGATTCATCAGTAATGTGTGTGTGATGTGTGTCACTTCAGAAAAGGCCATTGAGATGCGGCTGTGTAAGATCGACCACACGGCTCTGCACCCCCACCTGCTGGACATGAAGATCGGGCAGGGCCGCTACGAGCCGGGCTTTTTCCCTCGCTTACAGTCTGACGTGCTCTCCACTGGACCCACCAGCAACAAGTGAGAAGGAATCTTTTCCCAGATGTATTGAGAAATCAATTAAAGGAGTAGTTCACTTTTAAAAAAACTTTTGCTGATAATTTACTCACCCCCATGTCATCCAAGATGTCCATGTCTTTCTTTCTTCAGTCGAAAAGAAATTAAGTTTTTTGATGAAAACGTTCCAGGATTTTCTCCATATAATGGACTTCAATGGGGACCAAACAGTTCAAGGTCCAAATGAGAGTTTCAGTGCAGCTTTAAACGACACCAGACGATGAATAAGGGTCTTATCAAGGACCCTTCGAGTCATGACTCGAAAAAAAGATTTGTTCATTTTGATGAACGAGTTCGAACAGGAGTCACGAAGACTCGTCACAGAACAGAGCAAGGCGAGCATTTGTGCTTATAAAACTTAAATTTTGTTATTTATTTTTTAAATGAGTGATTGTTTCGCTTGTTAAGACCCTTATTCATCGTCTGGAATCATTTAAAGCCCTTTGAACAGTTTGCAGTTTGCACTGAAACGGTTTTTTGGACCTTGAACTGTTTGGTTCCCATTGAAGTCTGAAATTCTGGAATGTTTTCATCAAAAACCTTAATTTCTTTTCAACTGAAGAAAGAAAGACATGGACATCTTGGATGACATGGGGGTGAGTAAATTATCAGCAAAAGTTTTTTTAAAAGTGAACTGCTCCTTTAATGACGCAAAAGTAGTGCTGGGCGGTGTGACCAAAAATCATGGTATTTTTCAAAATTATACCATTTCCTAGCCTGGGTTTCCTCATAATGCCTTTGTGCAGAGTGATTTTATTCACGCTGTGAGGCAGTCTGGATACCATGAACCAAATTTTCGCCTCAGCAAGGGGACCAATCACAGAACGGGGAGGGAACAGCAAGATGATGACGACGTCTATGCGACACACTGAAGCAGTTTGTTTATATCTATGGATCAAACATGGCAGTAGACGCAAAGTTACCTTTCGATGAAGCCTTAGATATTATTCTGAGGCAAATAAATCTCTGACCCATCGTCTTCTTCCTTGCTCCACATACATCATCTGGCATAATTGAAACGATTGGATACAGGTGCATTTGATATACATTCGTAGCATCCAATAATATGGCTCTGGGCATTCGTAAACCACGCCTCAAATACGAGAAAATGAACATGTGGTTCCCAGACCACGTCTCAATGTCAATGAGACGTGGTCTGACGTTAGCCGGGCTACTGTCATGGGTGAATATTGTAGAAAAAATTCACACAGGTTTGCAAGGCTGTTTACGGCTGAACACAAATATCAGGGAAGATTCAATGAAAATAACATTGAACATTTTCTAAAGACTAGCAGTTCACTTCAGATACATTCACATGTCTATGCCAACCACAAATGGATTTTCCAAAAGGCTGTGTTGATATTGTGAACCAATGAATGGGAAACACTGTAATATAATTTGAGATCTAGTATCAATTATAGTTTATCCTATCCACCTTCACGGTCACGCTTAGTAACACTTACAGCTGTGCATCACCACAAAAAAAAAAACGTTCCCAGCGTCGTTTAAGTGACATACACCAGTATTGTGGTATATTAAAAATGCGCATAACAAAAATAAACACCGATATTCGCTATGAACCGGTATACCTATATACCTATATATATGCTATTATTGAAACTGGTGTTGTAGCTTTGTGTATTGTTGTTGTGTATTGTTGCTTATATGTATATGTGTGTGCATATATGTATGTATATGTATACATTGTTTTCCTTTTTTTTTTTTCTTTCTTTCTTTTTTTTGTAGTGTTGGTGTCTTGTTTGATGTACTGTAAATTGTAATTTTGTTATGTTTTTGTTAGTTCTAATTGTTTCACTGTAAGGACCCCCTCGAAAACGAGATGATACATCTCAAGGGGTTAATCCTAATAAATTCTAATAATAATACCGCCTAGCATCACACACAAGGCTCAGGCACAATGTGGACCAGCATCACTTGTTGGTCCTGAAATGAGAAATGACTTTCCCTAAAACATGATTGTTTGCTTGTAAAGCCGGATAGATTCATTCAAGAGTCAGTGCTTCTGAACTGTCAGTTTGAGGGAATTGATTCAAAACCCTCATTTAGCTATTAGATCACTAAAAATGTTGATGGTTAGTTCACCAAAAAAAGATAAAATCTGTCATTTACTCGCCCTCATCCTTTCGTTCATCTTCATTTCTGGAATTGATATGGTAAAACCGTATCAGAATGCCATTTTTAGTGTTCGTATCATTGTGTGTACTAGTGCTGAGGAAGATCTACAGCTGAGATTCGGATATGGTAATCAGTGCTAAGTTTGTGTTTAGTTAGTGTTTTAGTTTCTGACCAATCAGAGCAGAGGAAGCTCTCGGAAAGGAGCCGTTCAGAGAGACCAAATCCTTTATCGAACCTGTGAGGATAGATGTGATGCTGCATAGATATAATAAGAAAATAAAAGTTTTGTTTTATTTATTTTTTTTGCCTTTGCATGTAAACATAATGTAGGAGACTAAAATTAGTAACCTTTAAAATAGAGGCACTGTTATGGCTACTTTAATGTTTCATTTTCAATGAACTGAGGTATTTATAAAATAATTGATAAATATTCATTTATATGTATTATTTTGTGTATATACTGTATTGTCTTATTTCTATTGAATTATAATTGTAATTTTGGTGCCCCCCTGTGGTGACATATTTAACTTGTAACTGGAAATGGCAGCAGGACCAGCTTTCAACAGCAATACAAATGTGCTTTTATACCGTACAAAACCATGAGGAAGAAATGGACGTCATTGTTGATACTTGGTAGATGTCATAGCAATGCTTAATGATTCGCTTCCACAGGCACTTTAAATCTGCTGGTCAACAAGGACTGATTCGAAAGCCATTCAGAGCCAAAATATTTAGACAAATATTAAACTTAGGAAAGGCTTAAACATGTTGTTTTTGCTATATTGCCCCAGCTGTAGTTGATATTAGGTTTGCTTCAAGATCTGCTCCAGCAAGGTGTCTGCTTTGGTAAATCGAGCATTGAGACTCTTTCTCGTAAGCCAAGTGCAAACTGTGGAGGCAGGCCAGTGTTTCGATATGTTTTGTTTTAAACTAACGGTGTTGTTGTGTTGTGTTAGATGGGCGAAGCGCAGTGCACCAGCACAATGGAGGAGACGGGACAGACAGAAACAGCACACTGAACATCTCTATCTGGACAATGACCAGAGAGAGGTGAGTGAGTGAGTGAGTGAGAGTGTATGTGAGTGAGTGAGTGAGTGAGTGAGTGAGAGTGTATGTGAGTGAGTGAGTGAGTGAGTGAGTGAGTGAGTGAGAGTGTATGTGAGTGAGTGAGTGAGTGAGTGAGAGTGTATGTGAGTGAGTGAGTGAGTGAGTGAGTGAGAGTGTATGTGAGTGAGTGAGTGAGTGAGTGAGTGAGTGAGTGAGTGAGTGAGTAAGTGAGTGAGTGAGAGAGTGAGTGAGTGAGTGAGAGTGTATGAGTGGGTGAGTGAGTGAGTGAGTGAGTAAGTGAGTGAGTGAGAGTGTATGTGAGTGAGTGAGTGAGTGAGTGAGTGAGAGTGTATGAGTGGGTGAGTGAGTGAGTGAGTGAGTGAGAGCGTATGTGAGTGAGTGGGTGGGTGAGTGGGTTAGTGAGTGAGTGAGTGGGTTAGTGGGTGAGTTAGTGGGTGAATGAGTGAGTGAGTGGGTTAGTGGGTGAGTGAGTGGGTTACTGGGTGAGTGAGTGGGTGAGTGAGTGAGTGGGTTAGTGAGTGAGTGGGTTAGTGGGTGGGTGAGTGGGTTAGTGAGTGAGTGAGTGGGTTAGTGGGTGAGTGAGTGGGTTAGTGGGTGAGTGAGTGAGTGAGTGGGTGGGTGAGTGAGTGGGTTAGTGGGTGAGTGAGTGGGTGGGTTAGTGAGTGAGTGGGTTAGTGAGTGAGTGGGTTAGTGGGTGGGTTAGTGAGTGGGTGAGTGGGTGAATGAGTGAGTGAGTGGGTGAGTGAGTGAGAGTGTATGTATGTGAGTGAGTGAGTGAGTGAGTGGGTGGGTGAGTGAGTGAGAGTGTATGTGAGTGAGTGGGTGGGTGAGTGGGTTAGTGAGTGAGTGAGTGGGTTAGTGGGTGAATGAGTGAGTGAGTGGGTGGGTGAGTGAGTGAGTGGGTGAGTGGGTTAGTGAGTGGGTGAGTGGGTTAGTGGGTGAATGAGTGAGTGAGTGGGTGGGTGAGTGAGTGAGAGTGTATGTGAGTGAGTGGGTGGGTGAGTGGGTTAGTGAGTGAGTGAGTGGGTTAGTGGGTGAATGAGTGAGTGAGTGGGTGGGTGAGTGAGTGAGTGGGTGAGTGGGTTAGTGAGTGGGTGAGTGGGTTAGTGGGTGAATGAGTGAGTGAGTGGGTGGGTGAGTGAGTGAGAGTGTATGTATGTGAGTGAGTGAGTGAGTGGGTGTGAGTGTATGTGAGTGAGTGAGTGAATGAGTGAGTGAGTGAGTGAGAGTGTATGTGAGTGAGTGAGTGAGTGGGTGGGTGAGTGGGTTAGTGAGTGAGTGAGTGGGTTAGTGGGTGAATGAGTGAGTGAGTGGGTGGGTGAGTGAGTGGGTGGGTGAGTGGGTTAGTGAGTGAGTGAGTGGGTGGGTGAGTGAGTGGGTGGGTGAGTGGGTTAGTGAGTGAGTGGGTGGGTGAGTGAGTGGGTGGGTGAGTGAGTGGGTGGGTGAGTGAGTGGGTGGGTGAGTGGGTTAGTGAGTGAGTGAGTGGGTTAGTGGGTGAATGAGTGAGTGAGTGGGTGAGTGGGTTAGTGAGTGGGTGAGTGGGTTAGTGGGTGAGTGAGTGAGTGAGTGGGTGAGTGGGTTAGTGAGTGGGTGAGTGGGTTAGTGGGTGAGTGAGTGAGTGAGTGTGAGAGAGTGAGTGAGTGTGCTAGTGTGAGTGAGGTATGTGTGTGTGTGTGTGTGTGTGTGTGTGTGTGTGTGTTTTTGAGTGAGTGAGTGTTTATAAAACGAAATATTTTGTATATATGGATTGGACGAAGCAAATAAGGAAATATTCAGCACGCATCTGAAGTCTTTTAGTGCTACATTTTTGGTGTACAATATTAACGATATTATGCAGTACAATATTTTTGATCACTACATAATTCCCATAATACCATTTTTGTCATTTCATTGTTTATTATTATTTCCATTTTCTACAATTTATAATAATAGTAAAGAATGAGTATCCGTGTCTACATTAGTGTGCATGTTTGTTAGTTTTGTGCATGTTTTTGAATGTTGTTCTCTCTCATTCTTTATTTTTCTTTATGAGTTCTGCTGTTTTATTGTCCATTATCATTATCTTATAGTTCCTTTAATAGCATGATTAATGTTTGTTTGTTTTGTTAACTTTCTCTTCCTGGATCTCTTTTCTTCATCCCTCTTTTTTCACACTTGTCCGTCTCTCTCCTGCCCCCCCCCCCCACACACACACACACACATACACACAAACATGCACATACGCACACGCACATACATAAACATACACACACATATACTTATGCACACACACACACACGCACACTCTCAGCATGTGGAGTGTCTGTTTTCTGAGCTTCAGCTTCAGCTGGCTCTGGACTACTACTGGTTCTCGCAGTCCTTCAGGCCCTGCCTAAAGTCCGTCACGGTGGATGTGGTATGTGATCGATGAGAGATCAGGCTGTGAATCCCAATCTGTGCCCACTCTGACATTCCTCAATGACCTCCCCGTCCTGAAAGCTTGATCCCACTTCCCCACTTAAATGAAATCTCTCCCGAATCAGCCCAGATGTGCAAGTCATTGACAATTTACTGCAGGAAAAAAATGTCTGGGTCGTATGTTACCCCGAAATCAAACTAAAGAAATTAGAAATAATAATAAAAGAGTTTTCATGACGGTTAAATGCATTAAAACCCTCTTCCCCTGTTGTCAGTAGCCTACCATTCTCATTCCTGTACTGCAAATGTAAATGAGATTTTATGAATTTCTTCCGTGGAACGCAAAAAGAGAACATTTTGAATAATACACAGTTGCATTGATGTATACTTGAGTTATGGTGCACATTTTAGGACACTTTTGTTTTGTGGACTTAACAGTCGCCATTTATTGTTATTTTATCAAATATTCTTTTAATTTTCTCTTTTTGTGCCCCACATAAGAAGAGTATTCCCTTAATTGCCATGGAAAAAAGGATATGATTTAAAAAAAAAAAATAGGTTTCATTCATATATGTATGTTTAAAAAAAAAAAAATTTATTATTTTTTTATAATTTGATTTGGGGGTGAAATATAGCCCGGAAATTTCTTCATTAGAATCAAATGTTATTTAAATGAGATTTGATTAATTTAAGACACAACCAAGTTCAGATTTAATGTTTAGTTATAGGTGTTCTTTGGTCTATCAAACGATTAATCGTGATAAAAATAAAATAAATCCAAAATAAAAGTCGCATTCAAAATAAAAGTTTTTGTTTACATAATATATGTGGGTGGACTGTGTTACAATTACAGTACAGTCTGTGCATAATTATTTTGTATATATATATATATAAATACACACATATGCATTTAATAAAAAAAAATATTTATATGAAAAATATTTAGATTTATATATAATATAAATTATATATAAATCTATATACAGTATATACATGAAAATATTTCTTAAATATATACAAGCATGTGTGTGTATTTATATATAGGAAAACCGAAGGCGTAAACGAATCATGCGTCAGCATCATAAGAACAACTTAAAATGACAGAAACCAGATATTTTGGATATTTTAATTTTGACTCGAGTCTTATTTGGTTACGTGGTGAGGGCGGGGTTGATGACCTATACTGTGACCAACCACCAGGGGGCGATCGAAATGTTTTGCTTTCACTTTTCAGGATGTGTGCAGCACACATGGTTAAGCCCAGTGAACTCTGGGTATTTAGCTGTTTAACTCTAAATTTGAAGTCGTTCAAAAGCCACAAAGTCTTTTCTTTGACGTCATGTAACTTTTTTGATATTCCCTTGCAGAAATACATCCAGGAGGCCAGGAACCTTGGCACCACTCTCCGCCAGCCCAAACTCTCCAACCTGTCGCCGTCAGTCATTGCACAGACCAACTGGAAGTTTGTAGAGGGACTGTTAAAGGAGTGCAGAAATAAGGTGTGTGTTTTGATCTTCCTCTAGGTTTGGTATAGGGCTGCACAATTAATCGCAATTTACATGAAATGGCACTTAAACCGATTTGGCTTATTGCGATTCCAGTCAACTCGCTTTTGTCAAATTAAAATAAAAGAAAATTCACATGCACCGTTTTCTTCACGTAAATTCTTCCTTTAATCCAAACTCGTTAGTAAATAAATAAAACAAAGAAAAGAAAAGAAACAAAATATAATATTAAATCCTAAATATCACGAATGCGGTAAAGAAAACGCACCATCACTTACCGTCGCAATCCTTAAAGGGCCAGTGTACAATTTTTACACAACAGATTTCAAGGTAAATATAGAGAATATTCATCTAATTAGCACACGCAAAGAAAGAAAGTTACAATCAAAACACGAATATTAAAACACTGAAATACAACACATAATATGCAATAATTGTCAAAATTGGGCTCCTACACGCAGCTTGTCATTGATGTACGGCTCTGTAAACGCTGCTCCATCTGAAAGCACTGCGAGTTTGAGTCACTTATAATGTGGATTTGAAAAAGCAACACATATTTCCAAACGTGAGAAGCATTTATGAACCTCTTGTCCAACAAAAGACCGCATTTAATCGCATGCTTTTACTCCAAACTCACTTCATAAGGACAGATGATGTGGCTTCTTACATGGAATAAGGCAGTCGTGTGTTTATTAGTCATTAATCAATCGAAGCGTTTCAATCTTCTGTTTATTCAGCTACAGCGATAGGGATTTCCTGGAATGATGTGTCTTATTGTACTTCTGCGGCGGGGCATATTTGGCGTGTGCGAGTAAGACGCCCTCTGGTGTTCAGATGGAGCAGCATTTGCTAATGAACTGCCGCGCTGGGCGTAAAATAATCGTGCCAGTTTGGTAATAGACTCCGCTTTACATGTTGATGTAATAAACCTGGAATGGGTGATCCAGATAGTTCAAGGATGTAAACTATAACCCATTTGATCTGTGGCTCAGACGAAGCGCATGCTGGTGGAGAAGATGGGACGGGAAGCGGTGGAGCTGGGACACGGGGAGGTTAGCATCACTGGCGTGGAGGAGAACACGCTCATCGCTAGCTTGTGTGATCTGCTGGAAAGAATCTGGAGCCACGGTCTGCAGGTCAAGCAGGTAAATAGGCTTCACACACACTCTGCAAGTACTGTTATGAAAGTAGTAATGTAGTTGCATTGTTTGAAATGGTCCTGTTCTGTGTGTTTTTCAGGGAAAATCAGCCTTATGGTCGCACCTCTTACATTATCAAGAGAGTAAAGAGAAGAGAGACGCCACTCCAGCAGGCCTTGGCCCTCCTGGTAAAATACTTTGAATGTGATAATTAGGGCTGTGCAAAAATTAATTGCGATTAATCGCATCCAAAATAAAAGTCTGTGTTTACATAATATATTTGTGTGCTTTATATAATTATGTTGTATATATAAATACACACACATGCATGTATATATTTAATATATAAAATATTTATATTTATATAATATAGATTATGTATTTATAAATATATACAGAATTTAAACGCAAATAATTCTTAAATATATACATGCATGCATAGGTATTTATATATACAAAATAATTATATACAGCACACACAAATATATTATGTAAACACAGACTTTTATTTTGGATGCGATTAATCGCAATTAACTTTTGCACAGCCCTGGATATAATCATTTTTGCACTTTGTAACTCTGTTACATCTAATATAAATATTAGATGAAAAACTTAGTCAACTAAAATTACTATAATTAGAATGGTCCTAACCAGATTCCAGCGATGAGCAATTTGTCTGTCCACACCAGACACGACATGACAAAATCAATAAAAAACCTTAGCCAATCAGAAGAGTGTGTAAACGGCGTCTCGCCAAGCACACTGCAAACGCAACCAAATCAATCAAAAATCACAGCCAATCAGAAGAGTGTGTGGGCGGAGTCTCTGCAAGCGCACTGCAATCGCAACCAAATGGATAATTACGTTGTCATATTCATAAATATTACATCATTTTAAAGTGATTAAAAATACATAGTGAAACAATCTTTGTCATAGATTACATTTGTTTGTTCATAATGAATGATCAAAATTTGAAAATGTACAAATAAAAGCTAATTAAAACATTAATTAATACTATAAACATATATATACATAATAATGAAATAACACTGCATTTTATACAGCATAAAACACAAGCGCCAGAGTACATTTTTACAATTGAATACAATATGTGTTTTTATTTTACGTTCACTGAATTTGGTGCAGTGCATTCTGGGATATATGCATTGCTGCCTATATATATTATTATTATTTTTTTTTTTTTGCTGGTGGAACAACCTCTGCATCGGATATGTTTACTATGATGTCAAAATGCTTTCCAGGTCAGCAGCTCGCTAGGGTTTGGAACAGAAAGCCAGTGCAGTGCTTAGGTAGTTGGCTTTCATTGAAAACATGCTGAAAAGCTTTTGTTATGTTTGATTTTTCAGCATATTTTCCCTGTTTTGTGTCTCAGGTATCATTCATGACACAGAGAGACGGAAGTCGGATGCTAGCTGTGCACTGCCGCCTCTCAAAGTCTCCTTGATCCAGGACATGAGGTGAGCATTAAACCATTATAGTATAAAGTAAAGCAATCACACTACACGGTTCTGGCTTTAGTGGTTTTGGTTTGACATATATAGCAATGTGCAGTATGATTAAAAAAAAAGTGCGTTTTTTTTTTTTTACATCAAATCATGTAAATATTAGGGCTGTCATGATTAATTGCATCCAAAATAAAAGTTTTTGTTTACATAATATATGTGGGTGCACTGTGTATAATTATTTTATATATATAATACACACAAATGCATTGGTTTTAAGAAAAAAAAATATTATTTATATATAAAATATTTATATATAATATAAATTATATATATACAGTATATACATGAAAATATTTCTCAAATATATACATGCATGTGTGTGCATATATATAAAATAATTATCCCTAAAACCGTATTCTGGACAAATTTGGGCAAAATCATTTTGATTATTTTTTTAAAAATACTTCCCTTGATCTGAGCGGATCAAGACTTGGCTACTTTTCCTAAGTTTGCCTCCAGAACACACACACATTTTTTGGACTCAATTCTACAATGTTAAGTGGGTGAAAAAAAAAACTCCTTAATCCCGTATTTGCCCAAAAATGGGCACCCTATAGAAATGAATGAGAAAAAAGGCAATTTAGAGCACTCTTCTTGTTTTTTTGTAAAAATAATATAGGCTTAACTCTACCCCTAAAATACAATACTGAACTTGTAAATGGGCATGTTAAAAACAAAACAAAGAATAATGTAGTCACTGCAACAATGCAACAAAATAAAGGAACGGGATGTCCATCGAATGAGCTCACATTACTACATCAGTCATTTAAAGTGACAATTTGTGTGTCAGTACATCAGAATAAACCTGTTTTGTGTATACATGTTTTTTGTAATTCCAAAAAACAATATTCCTTACAAGAATCAAATTGATAGTCAGACAATATGAAACTATACCTTGAAACCCAAGGTCAAAAAAGGATCACATGTATTTTTTATTCATTTTAGTTTATACAGTTTAACATTTAAATCAATTTATGAACTGAATCTGAATTTTTTATATGGTTTTTATGAAAGTACAGGTAGGCTGAGCGTGTATGGTCTTAGATGGGAAGGGGGGAGGGGGGTGTGACTCCTCACATCGCGTGAAGAAAGCACTGAGACGTTTCATGTCGCCACATTATTTCCAGCCTAATTAACACCAGACCCCCTGCTGAGCTGAACTGTGCCAGTGCATGAACCCCTCGGCGTAACTTTAGCCATGCTAGCATCTCCTATTGACAATGCATTCAACAGAAATGGTGTTAACAGCACAGTATTTATCATAAAAGTATTACCTTCGTGGTACCTTTTTTTCCTGATGTCGGCGTAATATAGTGCATTAATATTATGGCTGCAGGTCTACTTGAAAATCTGGCTTCGGCAGAGTGTAATTGTGAGGTTTGTAGAGTCTGGAGGGCAGAGCTGAACGCTATAATGCATTTATGTAATGGAAGGTCAGACAGTGTGGACTACTAGAGGTGGAGTGGACGAGAATGTGTCTGGACGTGGCATGCATGATAGCGACTGGCTGATGCTCGAGGGAGTCTGAGACATTTCTCCTGCCCCCATTTTCTCTCCTGAAACGCTGGCGAATTCCCATCGCAAACCTGTGCATGGCGGGATCTCACCAAGAGCCCTTTTGATTTTTATGGCTCGTTTCGAGTGAGCGGTACGGTTCGTTACAGTACGCTAGCGTTTCCGCCGCCAACAGTACCGGAAAGAAGCGATCGACGTAATTTTTGCGCGAAGAAAGAAGCGACATAGTAAACAACAATGGATGACATACTATGGCTAGCCGTTTTAACTTTTATTCATTTCCAGGATATTAATTGTTGATATCAACAATTCAATGGCTACTAGTAAAAAATGAAAATGTATTTCTGATATCAATATTGTTTTAGATATCTAAAATGGCTTTCTTACTAGTAACAATCTCATTCATGATATCAGAAATACATTTTCAGATATCAAAAATGAAAGGTTTAACTAGTAGCAATTGAATTGTTGATATCAAGAATAGACATTTCAGCTAGTGACAATTTAGTTCACATTTTTACTAGTAACAATGTAATTATTGTAGGGCTGTGCAAAAATTAATTGCGATTAATCGCATCCAAAATAAAAGTCTGTGTTTACATAATATATTTGTGTGTGCTGTATATAATTATTTTGTATATATAAATACCTATGCATGCATGTATATATTTAAGAATTATTTGCGCTTAAATTTTGTATATATATATATATATATATATATATATATATATATATACATAATCTATATTATATAAATATAAATATTTTATATATGAATAACACATTTTCTTAAATATATACATGCATGTGTGTGTATTTATATCTAGAAAATAATTATATACAGCACACACAAATATATTATTTAAACACAGACTTTTATTTTAGATGCGATTAATTGCAATTTATTTTTGCCCAGCCCTAAATTATTGATATCAAAAATGATATTTCTACTAGTAAAAAATCTATTCTTGATATCAACAATTGATTTTGAATGGCAGCCTATGGTGACATTTCACTAGTGAAAATACAATTACAGATATCAGTAATTAAATTGTTGCTAGGGCTGTCAAACGATTAATCGCATCCAAAATAATCGTTTTTGTTTACATAATATACGCGTGTGCACTGTGTATAATTATTTTGTATATATATATATATATATACACACACATGCATGTTATTTAAGAAAAAATATTATTTAAATATAAAATATTTATATTAATGTAAATCTATATATACATGAAAATATTTCTTAAATATATACAAGCATGTGTGTGTATTTATATATATAAAATAATTATACACAGTGCACCCACATATATTATGTAAACAAAAACTTTTATTTTGGATGCGATTAATCGCGATTAATCGTTTGACAGCCCTAATTGTTGCTATCAAGAATTCATATCCTGGAAATGAATAAAAGCTAAAATGACTTTCTACAGTCATACAGCACATCTTGTTCTTGCTTCTTGGCATGTTTGTTTCTCAATACCAAGTAGCCTCCGCAAAGTCCGACTCAGGAGAATGACTCCCAAGGACGCGAGTCCAGTAATTCTGCTAATCTGGAACAGCGCGTTCTTGAAAGCATCACTCATCTCGCTCTGCTACTCTGGTTATCTCTGTTTGTACATTTTAGACAACAATAAAACGAAAACATGTTATAAAACACCACTCTGCTCATTTTTGAGTTCATTTAAGTACATTTTAAAGATTATAAGCACAGAAATGTGGTTCAGGCAACGCATAGCCTATTGATTATATTCACTGCATGCCTATATTTATAATAAAACTAAATAGAAAACACAACCCTTTTCGTTTAAATTTAAAAATATTAAACAAATTCCAGGAGATATGTGCATGGGTACAAATGTTGCAATAAACAACATTACAGATGATCATATAATAAAATAAAAAATGACAACTCAACCCTATGTCTTGGAATTTGAAAACCATTTAGGGATTCGAAACCCATTGGAAAAATAAAATACTCTTTCGTTCAGAGTATTTAAGTTAAGTCAAGTCACCTTAAAGTTCACTTTTCGAAAAAACTTTTGCTGATTATTTACTCACCCCCATCCAAGATGTCCACGTCTTTCTTTCTTCAGTCGAAAAGAAATTAAGGTTTTTGATGAAAACGTTCCAGGATTTTCTCCATATAATGGACTTCAATGGGAACCAAACGGTTCAAGGTCCAAATGAGAGTTTCAGTGCAGCTTCAAAGGGCTTTAAACGACACCAGACAATGAAAAAGGGTTTTATTTAGGACCTTTGAGTCATGACTCGAAAAAAGATTTGTTCATTTTGATGAACGGGTTCGAACGGGAGAGTCACGAACGCGCATCACAGAACAGAGCAAGGCGAGCATTTGAGCTTATAAAACTTAAACTTTTTTATTTATTTTTTAAATGGCCGATCGTTTCGCTAGAGTCGTTTAAAGTCATTTAAAGCTCTTTAAAGCTGCTCTGAAACTGTCTTTTGGACTTTGAACCGTTTGGTTCCTATTGAAGTCCATTATATGGAGAAAAATCCTGGAATGTTTTCATCAAAAACCTTAAATTTTTTTGGACTGAAGAAAGAAAGACATGGACATCTTGGATGACGTGGGGGTGAGTAAATTATCAGGAAAAGGTTTTTTAAAAGTGAACTACTCCTTTAATTTATATAAAGTAACAGAGATTGTTTTGACTTTACAGCAGCTCTAGAATAAAGTTATCCAGCTAAAGTTAGTTTTTGATTGATTCACTTCCATTGCAAAGATCATTAATCTTGGCTAACATTCCTTTTATCTCATGCCGCGATGTGGCGTCACATCTTGTTAGTTCGTTTGCATAATTCTAGTGGAAATTGGAATTGAAAGTCCTGTTATCAGTATATGACATCTGTTATCTGTCATTTTCCAGGCACATCCAGAACATCAGTGAGATCAAGACGGATGTTGGGAAGGCCAGGGCATGGGTGCGTCTCTCCATGGAGAAGAAGCTGCTGTCCCGGCACCTGAAACAACTACTGTCGGACCATGAGCTCACTAAGTAAGACCTATCGACTCGTTCTTTAGTGGTGTAGAAGGCACTATCGTGAATCAGATGTACTGTAGAGTAGAGACGAACACTTTCAAGTGTAAGAGATGTAGCACAGCAAAGAATACGGCTTCATTAAAAATGAAGTGTTTTTTTTTTTTTTTTAGTTATGTATTATTAATGGGCCTTTAGCTGAAGTGGCTCATCCACACTCTTTGTGGTGTCCTCTTCTGACCTGAAGAACTCATTTTCTTCAGGTTCTTTAAACATGCACTTGACTTTTATCTCAAAGCTGTATGATTTACAATGTTTGGTTGTGTTTATTTGAAGGAAACTCTATAAGCGATATGCTTTCTTGCGCTGCGATGATGAAAAGGAGCAGTTCCTCTACCATCTCCTCTCTTTCAACGCTGTGGACTACTTCTGCTTTACCAATGTCTTCACAACAATTAGTAAGAGGATTCAATCTTGAATTGCAGACACATCATTTTAAGAGTTTACTATATATATATATATATATATATATATATATATATATATATATGAAGAGTTCAGATGCAAAAGCCTCTAAATGCCATTTGAAATTTTCTTCTAGAATGATCATTTTTATCAAGCTTGTATATTTAAGTTCAGTAATTTCACTTAAATGGCAATGAAGATTACCTATTAATTGTCATTTAAGTGAAATTACTGAACTTAAATATACAAGCTTGATAAAAATTGTCATTTTAGAAGAAAATTTCAAATGGCATTTAGAGGCTTTTGCATCTGAACTCTTCATATATATATATATATATATATATATATATATATATAACTCTCAGCCCTAATTGTTACTCTCAACTACAAAAGCTTAATGGTTTTAAACCCTGAAGCCCTCCACTAATCTAATATGGGATTTATGAATGTCTGTTTATGCAGCAGCATATCTTACATACTAATTAATATAAAAATATATATTAGAATTATACATTTCATATTAATATAAATAATTAACATTTTTGAGGCATTTTCGTGTCTTTAGACTCACGTTAAATGAATGTGGCCTAATAAAATGTGCGTTAAATCACTGTTAAATCACATGTGTTGCTTAATATTGCATCACTAGCCAAATTAAAACATGTATATTTATTATAATAACTCTTGTATCAAATAAAGTACTCTTGACCTCGTCCTTTGTTTTGTTCACAGTGATACCGTACCACGTGGTCATCATTCCTAGTAAGAAACTAGGTGGCTCCATGTTTACGGCCAACCCCTGGGTGTGCGTCTCAGGGGAGCTCGCTGAGACTGGGGTCCTGCAGGTCCCCAAAAATACTCTGGAGATTACGTTTGAGGTGATACACCTACGCTCTTTAACTCATTACCCCGTTTCAGAATCAGAATGAACTTTATTCGCCAAGTGTGCGCAAACACAAAATTTAATTTTGGGAATTTATTGTGGTTTTCAGGAGCTCTGGGTACATGCACACATACACACATGCATACATACATACTTAAATGCATATATACACGCATGCATACATACATACATACTTGCATACATGCATACACAGATACATATATACATACATACATACATACATACATACTTGCATGCATGCATACACACACATATATATATTTAATATATATATATATACATACCCACATGCATGCATACACACATACATATATACATGTATATACATACATACATACACACATGCATGCATACATGCACACATACACGCACACATGCATACATACATACATACATACATACCCACATGCATGCATACATGCATACATACACACATACATGCTTGCACACACACATGCATGCATGCATGCATATATACGTACATACATACATACATACATACATAAATACTTGCATGCATACATGCATATATACGCATACATGCATACATACTTTCATGCATACATACACAAATGCTTGCATACATGCATGCATATATACATTCATGCATACATGCATGCATACACACATACATGCATGCATATATACATACATACATAAATACATATATACATATACAAGATTATAGAAAGAACATTTATATAAGTACGATAAATAAGAATTAAAAAATAATACATTAAAAAGTAATAAAGTTTCACTATATATTTGAGCACCATGTAGCACACAAATTGACTATTGAAACCCCCAAGGTGACTTCCTGTTTTGGTAATCTGTTTGTTCGAGGTTTGTTGTATAATTCTGTTTGTACTTCACACAGTGCCAGAACCTGGGGAAGCTGACCACCATACAGATGGGCCATGATAACTCAGGGCTGTATGCTAAGTGGCTGGTGGAGTGCGTAATGGTCCGCAATGGGATCACAGGGCACACGTACAAGTGAGTGCCAATATTTTAGTAGCACCATAATCACATTATCCATTACTAGTCCCTCAACTGACGGTCTGTTGTGTAGGTTTCCGTGCGGCCGTTGGCTGGGTAAAGGAGTGGATGATGGCAGCTTGGAGAGGATACTGGTGGGCGAATTGGTGACTAACACGGAGAACGAAGAAAGAATGTGCCGGACTCCTCCAATGCAGCAATCCCCCGGGATGATGCGAAGATTTGTCACCATTTCTCCAAACAGCAAACCAAGTGTGTGCTTGGAAGTTTTTATAAAAGTCAAAAGTCACAGCTTATGTATTTTATAACTGCACTTATTGCTGGAGGATATTTGTTGTCTCAAGCATGTTTCCCGTTGTGTGTCCTCTAGAGTTAAACACAGGCCAGATCCAGGAAGGAGTGGGAGAGGCCATTAATGGGATCGTCAAACACTTCCATAAGCCAGAAAAAGAGGTAAAGACAAACAAAGAGTGGAAAGGAGAAATGTGGATGAAATCAGCGTATATTGATGATCTCTCTTCTTTCTTCTCTTGTAGAGAGGAAGCCTCACGTTGCTTTTGTGTGGAGAGTATGGTTTAGTTTGGGCTCTAGAGCAGGTGTTCCAGCATGGATTCAAGTCACCACGCCTTTTCAAGAACGTCTTCATTTGGGACTTTCTTGGTAATAAATACTGTTACATTCCATAAAATGTTTTTTTTTCTGATTAAGTTCTCATACTTGGTGTTTTTGTCCTATCAGACATGATTAAGTGTTATTCATATTGTATATTTATTAGGGCTGGGTATTGACACATTCCACAATTCGATTCGATTTCGATTCAATATTGATTATTTTGGATATCAGTTACTATAAATGGCAAATTTTCTCAAGGAAATCAAATCTCTTAACTAATGCTGTAAACTATGGGAGTCTAGTTGTAGCCTACTAGGCTTCATTAGCCTAATTACATAATAAGAAGATTATATGAAATATAAACATTTAAATGGTGGCTGTCGTAAAAACTTGCCAGATTTATTTAAATATGCATTAAATATTGAAGAACATTAAGATTATAATGCATATGTAATATGGTGTGTATATTTAGCAAAATGCTCCTCTCTGGAGTTATTTTTTCTATCTGACTAACGAGTTTATGTGGGTTTTCTGAGGTAAATATGACGATGACATTGATTACAAGCTGTTGACGTCTTTCCACGGTTGAAACGCTGATTGAGCGAATCAATGTGACGTAATGCGAAGTTGTACTCTCTTTTAACACACTTTCAGATGCTCGTTCATGTTTATTTCGCGCTGTAACTGGTATTATTAAGCCGGAAGAGAGATCAGCGCTGCTGCTTCTCCAGAGCGATCTCACGCCACAGCGCCAAAACGTTATTTATGTTTTTGAATTTCTAAAGAAAATGGACGTAATTTGAAAATTGAGACTTTGTTTCATATCAATAGTAACAAAGCACAAAGATTATTGCGATTTTTTTTTTTGGATGCGCGCAGCCGCGATACCATGTCCCATTCATTCAAATGAAACAGGATGACTAATCGATTCTTGAGATTTAAGAACCGATATCGGATCGTAAAGATGAGAATCGATTAATATCGAGAAATCGATATTTATTACCCAGCCCTAATATTTATACTGCATATTTTTATCAAGAGCCGCCCACTTAGACATGAAGAGAAGTTTGATTGACATGTAAAGGGATCGATCACAGTTTGTTTTGTTTATGTGCCATTTTATTCACTACTGTCAAATTATTTTTTAATTTAAGGAATTAATACTTCTATTCAGCAAAAATGCATCAAATTGATCAAATCTGACAGTATAGACATTAATAGCATTACAAAAAATACTTTCAAATAAATGCTTTTCATGTGAACTTTTCTATTCATTAAAAGTCAACGAATCCTCAAAATTGCTTTTGTCTTTTTGTCCTCAAAAATGTTAAGCAGCACAGCCGTTTTCAACATTGATGATTATAGTAAGAAATGTATCTTGAGCATAAATCCACATATCAGAGTGATTTCTGAAGACTGGCGTAACGATGCTGAAAATTCAGCTTTGAATCACAGGAATAAATTACACTTTCACATTTATTCAAATGGAAACCGGCTATTTTAAATTGTAATAATATTACCATTTTTCCTGTACATCTTGGCGGTCTGTAGTTTGCAGCTGAGACTAGGAGTTTGTTATAACCTAAATCCTATTGGGAACATGAGTGATACCTCAAAATGTTGCCAATTATCCTAAATCCTTCTGTTTCATATTCTGTATTGCCACAGAAAAATCACAGGTTTACTTTGAGAGCGCGGAGCAGAGTCAGATGACCCAGGACGAGAACTGGCTGATGAGAGTCCGTCATTTCTGCCATTTCATGCGCGCCATAAACGGCACACCCAGAAACATCGGCAAAGATGGGAAGTTTCAGATGCTGGTGTGTCTCGGCGCCAGGTTGGTCATTATTTACGTTGATCTTTTTTACTGTTTTAGAGTATTTCTTAGTTTTAACCCCTTAACTGTCACCGTCCCGGTACCAGGACGACTAACTTTACTTCACTATATTTCTATTAAATCTTAATCTAATTATGACAAATTATATATTGTTGGAAAGGTCTGAGACTTCTAAATAGATTTTCTACCCGTGTTTTGTGTTACAAATTATGTAGAGTAATTGATGAATTTATGATAAGAGTGCACCTCAAAAAATCTGCATCATAACAGGAGTTCTGTAGCCTGACTTTGTCATATTCAAGAAAGAATATGAGTCTGAAACTGCTCTATTGGGCTTTGATTGAGGCGTGACGTAACCGAACCAGGACAAAAAAAAAAACTCGAGGGCGGTAGACCTACCAACCAATCAGAGCAACGCATAGTCAACTCCTTTGCATAGCGCAGTTTTCAAATACAGAACGTAGCCTAACTTTATTTATTTTAGAAGTTAAATAACGAGTGTTACTTCTTTTACTTACTTCTCCATGAGTGCCACCAAAGGAGAAACCACAACGACCACAGGCGTTTCATTACGTCCCATCTTCTTAATGACCGTCAGAGCCAGCTGATAAGTTACACTTTTCCCGAATCATGTAGGAAGGACGACAAAAATATCTTTCCGACCGACAAATGCCTTGATTGCAGTTTTCTGTTTGTCTATTAAAATGAATGCGCTGGCGATTTATTTTACAAAAGACGCGGCAGCGGAATCTATACATCTCAATTCTCCAGCTGCAGTCATCTTTGACAAGCGCACTTTGATGACGTGAGGATTACGTTACTGAAGACCACCTGTCAATCATTGTATAAAGCCCGCCCTGGCAATTTGATTGGCCCGATGATTTCTGAACCGATCATAATTACTCCTCAATGGATCGAGTCCAGACCGAACTTCCCGTCCAAAAAATGTTGTGGGCGGAGTTCGGGCTGGCATCCAGGCTAGGAGTTCTGACCTTTGTCACAAAAAGTCGATGCACCCACTTTTAATCATTGAAACTTCTGTTTTTATGCTAAAAGTTCATAATAAAACATATAATCTAGTATTTTTCAATAAAAAATACAAAAATATAATATAATATTATCCTCCAAAAATTATAATGTATATATATTATCCTCTAAAATATAATATAATTTTTTTTATCGCCTTTTTTATTATATCGCATATTTTAGTAGTTATCATAAATTAGGTAACATTTGAAAGCTTATAAACCGTTTTATAATTGAAAATTGCGTTACCATAGAAACCGTACTTATTTTATCAGGCTCCTCCCCTTTTGGGCATCATTATATTTCATAATTTATGATCAAAACCTTTTCTAATCTTGACAAAACACATATTGTCAGAAAGGTCTGAGTCTCAAGGTTCCAAATTTTGTGACGAAATTGATATTTGGACAGAAATGTAATAATTTGTTTAGGCAGAATGTATACAACTAAATTCAATGGAATTCAATGGCACCCGGTGGCTATTTTTGGTACTACGCCTGAACAAAATCTCACGGGAACTTCAATTTTTGTGATATCAACTTCAAAATTGGAACATAACTTAAAATAGATTTATGGCTTTGATTTTATAGTAATTTTAGAGTAAAAATATTTTGTAAAATATATATTTTATATAAAATAAAAAATATATGATACAGTATATTTGATTTACTGTGAATTTAAACTTCCAAAACTTTTTCATACTTTCATTTTTTTTTAAATGTTTTCACTTCAGCAATAATCTGCTGAGTGTTTCCTTTAAAACAAGACCAAACTTGTATATTCCAAAGCATTCTTGAATTACAACCATTTAAGTGTGAATAGTGCATTTTAACCCCCATTCTCAAAAATGGGGGTGAGAGCTAAGGAGTTAAACAAAATAATCCCTATGGAACGTTCTGTATAAGGTATTTTTAGGTTATTTAAAAATAACCACCCGGCAACATTTTGGGAACATTATTTTATGGTTGCAAAAAATAAAACCTAAAAAGAACATTCCCATAACATTCTTTGTTTCTGAAAAAATAACCAAACGGAAACCAAATAGTAACATTAGGGGAGCATTGTGTTTGCTGGGACTTGCTGTTCTCTGGTGGAGAGATCGACACCCTTCGACTCTGTAGAATATTTACATGAACAAACAGCTATATTACTCAAGGGTCTTTGAGATGAATGGAGATGCTCTTTTGTCACATCTGCTGTCTTTCTGCTTGCAGAGATCACCTGCTGCACCACTGGATCGCGCTCCTCGCCGAGTGTCCAATCACAGCACAGATGTACGAGGACATGGCGCTCTTAAAGGACCATTCTCTGGTGAACTCTCTGATTCGAGTGCTACAGACTCTGCAGGAATTCAATATCACTCTGGAGGCGTCTCTCGTCAAAGGCATCGGGATCTAACGCGAACTAACACACAGATCAGCGGGACCATGGACTAACGTTTTTGTTTTTTTACATGGACAGACTTGAACAAGGACTTAACCTGGCTTACGTTAAAGCTACTGTCATGTTTGCCATATATTAAGTGCAATGAGTCTTTTCAAACGTGTCATCATTTTTATCATCTGACGTTCAAATATGTCCTCTATTTTGATCCATACGTTTCTGGAAAGGTGAAAACTCCCACCTGTGCTAAACCGTTTTACTGAAAGCTCAATATTTTTCGTTGTTGTTGTGGACTTCTGACAATGGCTATATTTAAAAGGGAAACATGTAAGAAAAACTGTTATTATATTTTCAAAGAAGAACAGTGTTATTTTGATATGTGTCAGGTTGCTTGCTCTGTGCTCTAATCGAATCCATACTGTCACCATGCAGAGTTTGAAGCAAATGATGTAGAAGTATGCTTTATAAGTACAACTTGTGGTGAATTCTTATTTTACTCACCAAAAGGGTGACACTTTACTTGAAGCGGTGTGCATAAGACTAACATGACCCCTTCATAATCATGACATGTGTGTGACAAGTGTCATTCGCTCACTCTTAATGCAAATATGACATTGTTTGAGATGTCTTTGTTGTGACACCTTGACATACACCAATACATCATAACCTGTCAGTGTCTTTGTCATGACAACTTGACATTACTAAGACAACACAACCTGTCATAAACATGATTAATTATCAAACGTAAGAAACCACCTAGCTTTATTGGTTAACATTACATTAGCTAACATTGGCTGTCATAAATCATTATAACTTTTTAATGACAAATTCAATTAGTACCACTGTAGTTGAGGTCACATGACACAGTTATAATGGCCTCATGACAGCCAATGTCAAAGCCAACCACATTTTACGTCAAGTTGTAATGACAAAGACACTGACAGGTTATGATTTTATGGTTTATGTCAAGGTGTCACAACAAAGACATCTTAAACAAAGTCATATTTGCATTCAAAATGTCATAACTGAGCGAATGACACTTAATGACAGTTGTCATAAACATACATAAACCTTCCTTCATATTCAAGACATATGTCATGTCATGGTTATGAACGTATCTTATGCACACATTCAAGTAAAGTGTTACAAATAAAAGAAAGTTTTTTTTTTTTTAAACAAAACCAGAGGCTTGTGTGATTTCAAATGCAAATCAGTTTAAAGAGATAGTTCACCCCATGCATTACACTACCGGTCAAAGTTTGGAATAATGTTTTAGGCTGTTTACGCTGAAACGATTCTGAAGAGAAAACGCAAAAGTGGCGTTGCGTTATCACTTTTTATTCTGCGTTTAGACCGGCGTTTTGGGTGGGAAATCCGCGTGTATTTAGTGACGCAAAAGTGTGAAATTCAATGTAGTATGCACTCCAGGCGGCTAGGTGGCGATGTGAAGCGCTGCCACACAACAACGCCAAGTCCGCGCGCTTGCGTACAACATTCACTGGCAACCAGACGTTTGCGTTTTACCCTTTACACGTGGAGCGTTTTTAAGATTTCCACTCTGGAGGGTGGTTTCACTTTTTTCGTTTTTTAAGCCCCAAAAACGGCGTCACCATGTAAACGAAAGACGCATCTGATAAAATATTTTTACGTTTTCACCCAGAATCGTTCTCGTGTAAACAGGACCTCAATGTTTTTGTTATTTTTTGAGAAGTCTCTGCAGCTCACTATTGCGAAACATTATTACAATTTTAAATAACTGTTTTCTATTTTAATAAAAATGTCATTTATTCCTGTGATGCAAAATGTTGAATTTTCAACATCGTTACTCCAGATTTGTGGATCATGTGACACTGAATACTGGAGTCATGATGCTGAAAATTTTACTATAGAGATAAAAAACAGTTGTAATAATATTTCACAATATTATTGTTTTTACTGTATTTTTGATCAAATAAAGGCAGTCCTTGTGAGCAGAATAGACTTGAGTCAGTCACCATTTACTCATTCCAAACCCTCTTTCTTTCTTCCCCATGCAATGAAAGTGAATGGTGACCACAGTTCATTAAATGGGAAAAGAGCAGCTTGGACGTTCATATAAATATCTCCTTTTGTGTTCCACGTAGGAAAAGGGTGAACTGATGATCCCCTAAAATCATAGATGTGACTTCTGAAAGTGATGTCCAAACATATTTTATGAGAGTAGAGAACAATCAACGTAGAAAGGATAACATTAGCGTTTCACCTAATAAGCAGTTGCAGCAACCGATGTATCCTTTTAAAGCAGCGTAACACTCTTTAGCCCTCAGGTCTCGACTGTGGGCGACTCTAATGCCATATTTAAAGTAGAATTAAACTGGCACAGCTGCTGTGTTTGTGTCCCTAGTTAAACCCCAGCAGCCCCTCTGTTTCTGCTATGCAATATTCACAGCTCCAACAGTTTGTTATTGAATATTGATTGCAATTATTCGCCTGTTTTTAGAGTGTAGCATCATTCGTAGGATGTACCTTGGAGAAGCACATCAAAGGCTGATTGATATTCATGTGCCAATTTCATCATGGATGTTCTGGTTCCTGTTCAAACACAGCTGGCATGAGCATTCTGGGAGTTTTTCTTTCTTTCTTGTGTTTTATCTCGATACATTTATAGACAACGCAGTGTAATGTAGTGTTAAATATTGAACAATTGTGTACAGTGTATAAAATGTATTAAAGGTGACAATTCAATATGGTTATGAATGATGCTTCAGCTTTTTTTTTTAAATGATGCAAGTTTTTGACTTTCATCAAGACCAAAATAGGTTTAATTATTTCTTTGCAGTACAATCGGTTAGTTTTTTTTAATTAGTATTAAATATTTTCATGTCCAGTTTAAGAAACATTTGTATTAGACTTTTATTGTTTAATAGCCATATTAATAAAGAGACTAAGTGGAATATTTTGTAGTATTAAAAGGGTGATTAAAAATGTGAAAAACTAAGAAAAAAAACAGCCCCTCATTGCTGAACCTTATACTTAATACTTTCTTTTAAGCAAGTTTAAAAAAAAAGAAGTTCACGAACCTCAACTTTAACGATATGAAATTTTATTTTTAAAATAAACTTCTGACGAGTTGTTAGGAAAAAGTACATGGACACGTTATTTAAGACTAATATCGTTTACAAAAAAAAAAAAACGCTGGTCGGTCTTTTAATGCAAACTGCGTTTCACTGACTGAAGACAAGACATAATAAAATCACTTTATCGGGAACGTTACATTTTATAATATAACTAGAAAAAAAAGTTTGATGACAAACTTTAAGTTGGCTTGAGAAAGCCGGACCAGAGCGTTTGAAGTTTTGAAGTTTGAATGAAGTTTTAAAGATAGATTAGAAAGAAAGAAAGAAAGATGGATAGATTAGTTAGAAAGAAATATAGATAGATAGATAGATAGATAGATAGATAGATAGATAGATAGATAGATAGATAGATAGATAGATAGATAGATAGATAGATAGATAGATAGATAGATAGATAGATGTTTTTGGCAAGAAGCTAACATGATTAGCATGTAGCTAGCTTGATGCTAATTTGATTAGCATGTAGTTAAGATGATTAGCATGTTGTTAGCATGATTAGCATGTAGCTAGCATCATAATAGCATGATTAGCATGTTGCTAGCATCATGCTAACGTGTTTTTATCAAGAAGCTAGCATGACTAGCATGTAGCTAGCATCATGCTAACCTGATTAGCATGTTGCTAGCATCATGCTAGCATGTTTTAGCAAGAAGCTAGAATGATTAGCATGTAGCTAGCATCATGCTAGCATGATTAACATGTTGCTAGCATCATGTTAGCATGTTTTTAGCAAGAAGCTAGCATGATTAGCATGTAGCTAGCATCATGCTACCATGATTGGCATGTAGCTAGCATCATAATAACATTATTAGCATGTTGTTAGCATCATGCTAACATGTTTTTAGCAAGAAGCTAACATCATTAGCATGTAGCTAGCATCAAGCTAGCATGATAAGCATGTTTTTAGCAAGAAGCTAACATGACTAGCATGTAGCTAACATCATAATAGCATGATTAGCATGTTGCTAGCATCATGCTAGCATGTTTTTAGCAAGAAGCTAACATGATTAGCATGTAGCTAACATCATAATAGCATGATTAGCATGTTGCTAGCATTATGCTAGCATGTTTTTTAACAAGAAGCTAACATGATTAGCATGTAGCTAACATCAAGCTAGCATGATTAGCATGTTTTTAGCAAGAAGCTAGCATGACTAGCATGTAGCTAGCATCATAATAGCATGATTAGCATGTTGCTAGCATCATGCTAACATGTTTTTAGGAAGAAGCTAGCATGATTAGCATGTAGCTAGCATCATGCTAGCATGATTAGCATGTTGCTAGCAAGAAGCTAGCATGATTAACATGTAGCTAGCATCATGCTAGCATGATTAGCATGTAGCTAGCATCATAATAACATGATTAGCATGTTGCTAGCATCATGCTAGCATGTTTTTAGCAAGAAGCTAGCAGGATTAGCATGTAGCTAGCATCATGCTAGCATTATTAGCATGTAGCTAGCATCATAATAACATGATTAGCATGTTGCTAGCATCATGCTAGCATGTTTTTAGCAAGAAGCTAGCATGATTAGCATGTAGCTAGCATCATGTTAGCATGATTAGCATGTAGCTAGCATCATGCTAGCATGTTTTTAGCAAGAAGCTAGCATGATTAGCATGTAGCTAGCATCATGCTAGCATGATTAGCATGTAGCTAGCATCATGCTAGCATGTTTTTAACAAGAAGCTAACATGATTAGCAGAAAGCTAGCATGATTAGCATGTTATTAGCATCAAGAAAGAAAGAAAGAACGAAAGAGAAAGAAAGAATTTAGAAAGAAGGATGGATAGATTTGTTAGAAAGAAAGCTGGATAGATTAGTTAGAAAGAAAGATGGATAGATTAGTTAGAAAGAAAGATGGATAGATTTGTTAGAAAGAAAGATGGATAGAATTGTTAGAAAGAAAGATGGATAGATTAGTTAGGTAGAAAGAAAGAACGATAGATTTGTTAGAAAGAAAGAACGATAGATTATTTAGAAAGAAAGATGTATAGATTAGTTAGAAAGAAAGATGGATAGATTAGTAAGAAAGAAAGATGGATAGATTAGTTAGAAAGAAAGATGGATAGATTTGTTAGAAAGAAAGATGGATAGATTAGTTAGAAAGAAAGATGGATAGATTAGTTAGAAAGAAAGATGGATAGATTAGTTAGAAAAAAGATGGATAGATTTGATAGAAAGAAAGATGGATAGATTTGTTAGAAAGAAAGATGGATAGATTAGTTAGGTAGAAAGAAAGATGGATAGATTAGGTAGAAAGAAAGATGGATAGATTAGGTAGAAAGAAAGATGGATAGATTTGTTAGAAAGAAAGATGGATAGATTAGTTAGAAAGAAAAATGGATAGATTAGTTAGGTAGAAAGAAAGATGGATAGATTATGTAGAAAGAAAGATGGATAGATTTGTTAGAAAGAAAGATGGATAGATTAGTTTGAAAGAAAAATGGATAGATTAGTTAGGTAGAAAGAAAGATGGATAGATTATGTAGAAAGAAAGATGGATAGATTTGTTAGAAAGAAAGATGGATAGATTAGGTAGAAAGAAAGATGGATAGATTTGTTAGAAAGAAAGATGGATAGATTAGTTAGAAAGAAAGATGGATAGATTTGTTAGAAAGAAAGATGGATAGATTGGTTAGAAAGAAAGAAAGAAAGAAAGAAAGAAAGAAAGAAAGAAAGATAGATAGATAGATAGAATAGATAGATAGATAGATTTATAGATAGATAGATAGATAGATAGATAGATAGATAGATAGATAGATAGATAGATAGATAGATAGATAGTTCATTAGTTCATATAGAATGGTAGTTTAATTGAGTCTAGGGCTTCAGGGAATTTAGATTTGAGTTTTTGTTGTATGCTATTGGGCCACCGTAGTCTTGGCTCAATTTGACCATGCTTGCAATGAAAGTCAATGGATTTTTATGATTTTTAATATTAATTTTTAAGAAATCTGAAAGTCGAATCAGTCTAAAAAGATATAGCAACTCGAGTCAGAACAGTCTGAAGGTCTGACCCGAGTTTGGAGTTTGTAGAGTTAAAGCTCTAGGAGGAGTAGCAGTCAGAAAATTTTGAGTAAGAAGAATAATAATAACTAGATTAAAAAGTTCGTCGAGACAAACTTTAAGTTGGCTTGTGAAAGTTTGGAACAGAAAGTTTGAAGAAGTTTAAAGTAGTTTGAAGTTTAAATTAGTCTAAAGTTTAAATTAAGTTTAACTTAGTTTAAAGATAGATAGATAGATAGATAGATAGATAGATAGATAGATAGATAGATAGATAGATAGATAGATAGATAGATAGATAGATAGATAGATAGATAGATAGATAGATAGATAGAGATAGAGTTTAGATAGATAGATAGATAGATAGATAGATAGATAGATAGATAGATAGATAGATAGATAGATAGATAGATAGATAGATAGATAGATAGATAGATAGATAGATAGAGTTTACTATTGTGGTTGCTATGGTGTTGCTAGGCAGTTGCTAGGGTGTTCTTGGTGGTTGCTAGGGTGTTGCTAGGCGGTTGCTAGGGTGTTCTGGGTGGTTGCTATGGTGTTGCGGGCAGTTGCTAGGGTATTCTGGGTGGTTGCTATGGTGTTGCTAGGTGGTTGCTAGGGTGTTCTGGGTGGTTGCTATGGTGTTGCTAGGCGGTTGCTAGGGTGTTCTGGGTGGTTGCTATGGTGTTGTTAGGCAGTTGCTAGGGTGTTCTTGGTGGTTGCTAGGGTGTTGCTAGGCAGTTGCTAAGGTGTTCTTGGTGGTTGCTAGGGTGTTGGTAGGTGGTTGCTAGGGTGTTCTGGGTGGTTGCTATGGTGTTGCTAGGCAGTTGCTAGGGTGATCTGGTGGTTGCTAGGGTGTTGCTAGGTAGTTGCTAAGGTGTTCTGGATGGTTGCTATGGTGTTGCTAGGTGGTTGCTAGGGTATTCTGGGTGGTTGCTATGGTGTTGCTAGGTGGTTGCTAGGGTGTCCTGGGTGGTTGCTATGGTATTGCTACTTGGTTGGTAGTGTTCACATATGGTTACTATAAAGTATCCATATTAGCATTTAGCTATTCACAGCTAGCATGTTTAGCATATTGAAAGTCCTGTGTGCTAGCATGAGTCAAAAGACCCAACCCCCATCGATACAATGTTCTGATGCTGAGATATAGCTGTTAAAAAATGGTTGCTAGGGTACTCTGTTTGGTTGCTAGGGACCGGCTTGACAGCTGCCAATCATGAAACTCCAAAGGCTGCTTGTCAGTATGAATGATTTAAACCAACCCCCATCTCTATACATTGTTCTGATGCAGAGATATAAATCTTGCTTAATGGTTGCTAGGGTACTCTGTTTAGTTGCTAGGGAGTGGCTTGGCAGCTGCCAGCGATGAATCTCCAAAGGCTGCTTGTCACTATAAATCAACTCTCATGACTCTGTGACATTCAGAATGGAAGATATCCCTCTTTAAAATTTGGTTGCTAAGGTGCTCGTTAATTGTTGCTAGGGCGTGGCCAGAAATTGTTGAGGTGATTCATGGTTGGCTGTTTGCTACCCGGAGTCAAATGAGACCACCCACATGTTTCTATGACACTTCTATCCGGAGATATCCCTTCAATCTCTTTCAATGGAAGTCTATTGGAGTTGTTGCTAAGGTGCTCTAAATGGTTGCTAGGGCGTGGCTTGATAGCTTCACAATGATCCTGAGAGACTGATTGGTCGTCTGAGTAAAATGAGCCCGCCCCTTGTCTCTATGACACTGTGATCCAGAGCTATGTTCAATATAAAACCCTAATGCAATGTGTACACCATAATAAGTCATGGGGGCAATTTTGGGCAGCTCCTGCCCCCCAGGGGTGCAACTATTCCCCCACTGTGAGGTATTTTCTTACAGAGCCTGTCAGCCTCTTCAAATGTGGTACATTACAAGTTTCTGAGAAATCAGCAATATTTAGTATTGCACGAGGCCTGCGGCCTCGTGCCTATGGCCTACGGTTGCTAGGGTGCTGTAACTGGTTGCTATGGTGTGAATTTAGAGTTTATGAGTTTAGAGTTTATAAGTTTAAATGAGTAAGTGTCCAGAGTTTATTCATTTATGAGTTTAATAGTTTTATGAGAGTTTATAAGAGTATGAGTTTATGAATTTAGAGTTTATGAGTTTAGAGTTTATAAGTTTAAATGAGTCTAGAGAGTTTAAGTTTAGAGTTTATTAATTTAGTTTGAGTTTAAGAGTTTAAGATTAGATAGATAAGTGTCATAGATAGATGAGTTCATTAGTTTAATTGAGTTTCAATGGCTCATATAGTGTATAGAATGACAGTTTGATTGAGTCTGGGGCTTCAAGGTATTTAGATTTGAATTTTTGACAGTTGGGCAGTTTGAATTTCTCAATGGGAGTCAATGGGAGTTTTTTCCGACTTTGATCGTCATTTTTAGGAGAACCGTAAGTCCGATCAGTTAGAAAAGATATAGCAACGCGAGTCAGAACAGTTTGAGTGTCCGTGCCGAGTTTGGAGTATGTGGAGTTAAAGCTCTAGGAGGAGTTAGAGTTGGAAATTTTAGTCTCAGAAAAAGAATAATAACTAGATTAAAAAGTTCGTCGAGACAAACTTTAAGTTGGCTTGTGAAAGTTTGGAACAGAAAGTTTGAAGAAGTTTAAAGTAGTTTGAAGTTTAAATTAGTCTAAAGTTTAAATTAAGTTTAACTTAGTTTAAAGATAGATAGATAGATAGATAGATAGATAGATAGATAGATAGATAGATAGATAGATAGATAGATAGATAGATAGATAGATAGATAGATAGATAGATAGATAGATAGATAGATAAGATAGAGTTAGAGAGATAGATAGATAGATAGATAGATAGATAGATAGATAGATAGATAGATAGGATAGATAGATAGGATAGATAGATATAGATTAGATAGATAGAGTTACTATTGTGGTTGCTATGGGTTGCTAGGCAGTTGCTAGGGTGTTCTTGGTGGTTGCTAGGGTGTTGCTAGGCGGTTGCTAGGGTGTTCTGGGTGGTTGCTATGGTGTTGCTAGGCAGTTGCTAGGGTGTTCTGGGTGGTTGCTATGGTGTTGCTAGGCGGTTGCTAGGGTGTTCTGGGTGGTTGCTATGGTGTTGCTAGGCGGTTGCTAGGGTGTTCTGGGTGGTTGCTATGGTGTTGTTAGGCAGTTGCTAGGGTGTTCTTGGTGGTTGCTAGGGTGTTGCTAGGCAGTTGCTAAGGTGTTCTTGGTGGTTGCTAGGGTGTTGCTAGGTGGTTGCTAGGGTGTTCTGGGTGGTTGCTATGGTGTTGCTAGGCAGTTGCTAGGGTTATCTGGTGGTTGCTAGGGTGTTGCTAGGTAGTTGCTAAGGTGTTCTGGATGGTTGCTATGGTGTTTGCTAGGTGGTTGCTAGGGTATTCTGGGTGGTTGCTATGGTGTTGCTAGGTGGTTGCTAGGGTGTCCTGGGTGGTTGCTATGGTATTGCTACTTGGTTGGTAGTGTTCACATATGGTTACTATAAAGTATCCATATTAGCATTTAGCTATTCACAGCTAGCATGTTTAGCATATTGAAAGTCCTGTGTGCTAGCATGAGTCAAAAGACCCAACCCCCATCGCGATACAATGTTCTGATGCTGAGATATAGCTGTTAAAAAATGGTTGCTAGGGTACTCTGTTTGGTTGCTAGGGATTGGCTTGACAGCTGCCAATCATGAAACTCCAAAGGCTGCTTGTCAGTATGAATGATTTAAACCAACCCCCATCTCTATACATTGTTCTGATGCAGAGATATAAATCTTGCTTAATGGTTGCTAGGGTACTCTGTTTAGTTGCTAGGGAGTGGCTTGGCAGCTGCCAGTGATTAATCTCCAAAGGCTGCTTGTCACTATAAATCAACTCTCATGACTCTGTGACATTCAGAATGGAAGATATCCCTCTTTAAAATTTGGTTGCTAAGGTGCTCGTTAATTGTTGCTAGGGCGTGGCCAGAAATTGTTGAGGTGATTCATGGTTGGCCTTTGCTACCCGGAGTCAAACGAGACCACCCTCATGTTTCTATGACACTTCTATCCGGAGATATCCCTTCAATCTCTTTCAATGGAAGTCTATTGGAGTTGTTGCTAAGGTGCTCTAAATGGTTGCTAGGGCGTGGCTTGATAGCTTCACAATGATCCTGAGAGACTGATTGGTCGTCTGAGTAAAATGAGCCCGCCCCCTTGTCTCTATGACACTGTGATCCAGAGCTATGTTCAATATAAAACCCTAATGCAATGTGTAGGACGGCCCATTTCATGTAAGTCAATGGGGCAAGTTTGGGCAGCTCCTGCCCCCCAGGGGTGCAACTATTCCCCCACTGTGAGGTATTTTCTTACAGAGCCTGTCAGCCTCTTCAAATGTGGTACATTACAAGTTTCTAAGAAATCAGCAATATTTAGTATTGCACGAGGCCTGCGGCCTCGTGCCTATGGCCTACGGTTGCTAGGGTGCTGTAACTGGTTGCTATGGTGCGAATTTAGAGTTTATGAGTTTAGAGTTTATAAGTTTAATTGAGTAAGTGTCCAGAGTTTATTCATTTATGAGTTTAATAGTTTTATGAGAGTTTATAAGAGTATGAGTTTATGAATTTAGAGTTTATGAGTTTAGAGTTTATAAGTTTAAATGAGTCTTAGAGAGTTTAAGTTTAGAGTTTATTAATTTATTTGAGTTTAAGAGTTTAAGATTAGATAGATAAGTGTCATAGATTGATGAGTTCATTAGTTTGAATGAGTTTCAATGGCTCATATAGTGTATAGAATGACAGTTTGATTGAGTCTGGGGCTTCAAGGTATTTAGATTTGAATTTTTGACAGTTGGGCAGTTTGAATTTCTCAATGGAGTCAATGGGAGTTTTTTCCGACTTTGATCGTCATTTTTAGGAGAACCGTAAGTCCGATCAGTTAGAAAAGATATAGCACACCGAGTCAGAACAGTTTGAGTGTCCGTGCCGAGTTTGGAGTATGTGGAGTTAAAGCTCTAGGAGGAGATAGAGTTGAAAATTTTTGAGTCAGAAGAAGAATAATAACTAGATTAAAAAGTTCGTCGAGACAAACTTTAAGTTGGCTTGTGAAAGTTTGGAACAGAAAGTTTGAAGAAGTTTAAAGTAGTTTGAAGAAGTTTAAATTAGTCTAAAGTTTAAATTAAGTTTAACTTAGTTTAAAGATAGATAGATAGATAGATAGATAGATAGTGATAGATAGATAGATAGATAGATAGATAGATAGATAGATAGATAGAGTTAGATAGATAGATAGATAGATAATAGATTAGTAGAAAGAGACAGATAGAGTTAGAGAGATAGATAGATAGATAGAGTTAGAGAGATAGAAGTTAGATAGATAGATTAGAAATAGATAGATAGAGTTAGAGAGATAGATAGATAGATAGATAGATAGATAGATAGATAGATAGATAGATAGATAGATAGATAGATAGATAGATAGATAGATAGATAGATAGATGCTAGGGTATTCTGGGTGGTTGCTATGGTGTTGCTAGGTGGTTGTTAGGTGTTCTTGGCGGTTGCTAGGGTGTTTAGGTGTTCTGGGTGGTTGCTATGGTGTTGCTAGGCGGTTGCTAGGGTGTTCTGGGTGGTTGCTATGGTGTTGCTAGGCGGTTGCTAGGGTGTTCTGGGTGGTTGCTATGGTGTTGCTAGGCAGTTGCTAGGGTGTTCTTGGTGGTTGCTAGGGTGTTGCTAGGCAGTTGCTAAGGTGTTCTGGTGGTTGCTATGTGTTGCTAGGTGGTTGCTAGGTGTTTCTGGGTGGTTGCTATGGTGTTGCTAGGCGGTTGCTAGGGTGTTCTGGGTGGTTGCTATGGTGTTGCTAGGCGTTGCTAGGGTGTTCTGGGTGGTTGCTAGGGTGTTGCTAGGCAGTTGCTAGGGTGTTCTTGGTGGTTGCTAGGTGTTGCTAGGCAGTTGCTAAGGTGTTCTTGGTGGTTGCTAGGGTGTTGCTAGGTAGTTGCTAGGGTGTTCTGGGTGGTTGCTATGGTGTTGCTAGGCGGTTGCTAGGGTATTCTGGGTGGTTGCTATGGTGTTGCTAGGTGGTTGCTAGGGTGTCCTGGGTGGTTGCTATGGTATTGCTACTTGGTTGGTAGTGTTCACATATGGTTACTATAAAGTATCCATATTAGCATTTAGCTATTCACAGCTAGCATGTTTAGCATATTGAAAGTCCTGTGTGCTAGCATGAGTCAAAAGACCCAACCCCATCGCGATACAATGTTCTGATGCTGAGATATAGCTGTTAAAAAATGGTTGCTAGGGTCCTCTCTTTGGTTGCTAGGGATTGGCTTGACAGCTGCCAATCATGAAACTCCAAAGGCTGCTTGTCAGTATGAATGATTTAAACCAACCCCCATCTCTATACATTGTTCTGATGCAGAGATATAAATCTTGCTTAATGGTTGCTAGGGTACTCTGTTTAGTTGCTAGGGAGTGGCTTGGCAGCTGCCAGCGATGAATCTCCAAAGGCTGCTTGTCACTATAAATCAACTCTCATGACTCTGTGACATTCAGAATGGAAGATATCCCTCTTTAAAATTTGGTTGCTAAGGTGCTCGTTAATTGTTGCTAGGGCGTGGCCAGAAATTGTTGAGGTGATTCATGGTTGGCACTTTGCTACCCGGAGTCAAACGAGACCACCCACATATTTCTATGACACTTCTATCCGGAGATATCCCTTCAATCTCTTTCAATGGAAGTCTATGGGACTTGTTGCTAAGGTGCTCTAAATGGTTGCTAGGGCGTGGCTTGATAGCTTCACAATGATCCTGAGAGACTGATTGGTCGTCTGAGTAAAATGAGCCGCCCCCTTGTCTCTATGACACTGTGATCCAGAGCTATGTTCAATATAAAACCCTAATGCAATGTGTAGGACGGCCCATTTCATGTAAGTCAATGGGGCAATTTTGGGCAGCTCCTGCCCCCAGGGTGCAACTATTCCCCCACTGTGAGGTATTTTCTTACAGAGCCTGTCAGCCTCTTCAAATGTGGTACATTACAAGTTTCTGAGAAATCAGCAATATTTAGTATTGCACGAGGCCTGCGGCCTCGTGCCTATGGCCTACGGTTGCTAGGGTGCTGTAACTGGTTGCTATGGTGTGAATTTAGAGTTTATGAGTTTAGAGTTTATAAGTTTAATGAGTAAGTGTCCAGAGTTTATTCATTTATGAGTTTAATAGTTTTATGAGAGTTTATAAGAGTATGAGTTTTATGAATTTAGAGTTTATGAGTTTAGAGTTTATAAGTTTAAATGAGTCTAAGAGAGTTTAAGTTTAGAGTTTATTAATTTATTGTGAGTTTAAGAGTTTAAGATTAGATAGATAAGTGTCATAGATAGATGAGTTCATTAGTTTGAATGAGTTTCAGTGGCTCATATAGTGTATAGAATGACAGTTTGAT